>WOVY01010358.1:0-140000 GCA_013436015.1 Rhipicephalus annulatus | reverse complement strand
GGGGAACGACTACAGCGCCTCTAGTTGTCGCGACCGCCACGCGGCCCGCCTCTCCGGCGCATCTTTCAAACCGTGGAGGAGGAATGAAGGACAGGGATGTTAAACTGAGTTTATTCTGGAGAGCCACAGGCTGTTCCGGTCAAGCAGGCGGTCATGTTTTGAATAAATTGAGAACTCTTTAGAGCACTACACGCACTCTACTATGGGAGAGCATTAAGCTGTCCCGGTCTCGTTTTAAAAAAGTGGGTAACGATTTGGAGTACTAGGTACTCCCTCTTCTATGGGAGTGCACACAGCCGTCCCGGGGGTCTCACGCTACGAGACCCTGGTACCAACAAAGGGGGGGGGGGGTAGAAAAGGGGGTAACGATTTAGAGCACAGGGTACTCTACTATGGGAGAGCTTAAAGCCGTCCCAAGCTTTGAGACAACAATTTAACGCTTCAACATAATGTTCATAAGCGGCAAAGACGTGGTAATCAGAAATGAAAGTGAGTGCTATTGACAAACGTGAAAGACTACTTTACTTCGGGCCAAATTTTCCCGAAAAACATATATGCTAAACCTGGTTTGAAAGGACAATTTTCTTCAAATTAAAAAAAATATTTATCGCTACCTAAACAATGCAAGCATTTGCGAGAAAATACATCGTGCCTACAATTTATCTTTTAGTGAAACTTTAGTGGCCATTGTCGTCTTCATTGGCCGCCCATTCATAATGACGCACCGAGGTGCACGTTGATACCCATGCGCCTTGTTCCGTTTGCTGTGCGCTCTGCGGTTAGCACAAAAAAAAACACAGCACACCCATGGGGCAATTGAAGATGAGTGTGAACAAGCGTCCATCCATCCATCCATCCGTCCATTCCTCCGTTTGTCTGTCTGTCTGTCTGTCTGTCTGTCTGTCTGTCTGTCTGTCTGTATGTATGTATGTATGTATGTATGTATGTATGTATGTATGTATGTATGTATGTATGTATGTATGTATGTATGTATGTATGTATGTATGTATGTATGTATGTATGTATGTATGTCTATCTGCCTGTGTCTGTCTGTCTGTCTGTCTGTTTGTCTCTCTGTCTGTCTGTCTATCCATCAGTCTGTTCGCGCGTCCGTCTGTGCATTTGTCCATGCGTCCGTCCATGCTTCCGTCCATCCACGCGTCAATCTTTCCGTCCGTTCATCTGTCTGTTTGCAGTGGCCTACCAACTCTTTCGCGATTAGGGGTGGGGGGGGCAAACAATTTACCGCACTCGTCAGACGATACACACACACACACACACATCTATATATATATATATATATATATATATATATATACATATATATATATATATATATATATATATATATATTTTTTTTTTCTGAAATGCTGTGATGGTCAGGTACCTACCGTCTTAGCGCGCATACAATATTGAGGTGTAAATGCTATATATATATATATATGGGAAAGAAATTTATACTTCAGGGCTCGTTCTTTCGTGTTTTAACACAATATTATTGAGATCTTGCAGACCATAATGCCAAGGAATGTATAGGGGAAGATATTAGACCCAATTGTTATGTAAATGTGCAGAAAGAAAAGTGGGTGAAAGAAAAGTGGCCTTTCGATGCTATGTATGCGTTCGATTCTGTAGCCATCGGTTGCCATCTGTGTGCCATCTGTAGCGTTATTCGAAGTTCGCACGTTCGGTTCATGCCCACGGCAAGTTATCTTTTCACCCAATTTTCTTTCATCAATTTTACATTACAATTCGGTCTAATAACTTCCCTTATAATTTCCTAGGCATCTTTGGCTGTACGATCTCGTTAATATTGTGTCCAAACACGAAAACGCGAGCCCTTAAGTATACACGTGTTTCTAGTATTCATTAACGAGGGTTTCGTACTGGCAGATTAGGTTGTATACGAGGGACTATTGGTCAGCTGCCAGCTCGTAATAGGTTCACGTTCTACGTGACGCCATACAGGCTCATAGAGAGTGTGCCACACTCGCCGCCATGGCTACAGATGGCGCTGACTGACACTCCCACGTCTAAATTCACCTATATACTCAATAAAGTGGCTGGGAGGATAGCCGCTGTGGTAGCCCAGTGGTAGAGCATCGAACACGTTATTATAAGGTTGAAGGATCGGTTCCTGCCCACGGCAAGTTATCTTTTCACCCACTTTTCTTTCTTCACATTTACATTATGATTCGGGCTAATACCTTCCCCTGTACTTTCCTTGGCATTACTGTCAGTTTTCAGTTGCATCTCATTATACATATATATATACTACGAATTTGACTCATTACCAAAACAATTTCGAATTTATGAAGCTGCAGTTGAAGAAATTGCTAGGGTATAGGTGTGTGGCACTCTTTTTCCAAGAGTGGCATGCGTGCCAAAGACTCTATCACCTCCCTCCATGCATTGGATACATGTGCTCAGAAAGGCGGGCGCGCATCATTGCTTTTATGTAGGCTACACCAATTTTATCGTGGCATGACGTCATGTAATCAGAAATGGTTTTACGAGACACAATAAATTCACTTAGCTTCATGTCGTTGAAGCTGCTGCTGCAGTTAAGGATGATATAGAACCACAAAGGCGCGCACACGCGCACGCTACTGAACCTGCAAGCAATCGCTTTGGTAATATATGTGTGTTTACACTCTTAAACACTCATTCGTAAGTATTGGCGTAGTTTCCGTGTTAGGAGAGCCACGACGACGCAGTCCATGAGTTGACAGACCACACCCTCCATGCCAAGCAAATGCAATAGTTACGCTATAAAAGCTTCGGACTGTTATGTTATTTTCAGTTCTTACGATGCGGTGGCCATGATTAATCAGTGGCATTGAAGTATAGTTGTCGACAACAGATCGACTTTTAGTCATCTTAGTAGGGCTGTAACAGGGCGCCTAAATCGAATCGCATGAGCTGTTTGAATACCTCTTTTGCTGTTTGTGGTGCTTTTGTAATCTCAGTAATGCGCGGGGATTATTTTTATTGCAAAGCCTGAATCGTGTTTCTTTTTGACAAATGAAAGTGGAGTTAGTGCCTCAATTTCTTAATCCTAGCTCTGTGTATCAATATTTTCCACGCTTCATTGAGTCTCTGTCAATTCTCTCATCAATGCGAGTGCACCATAGTGAATAAAAATTTCAGAGTTCACCAGTATAACTGGTGTTTCTGCTAGGAACACGCTTTTACAGGTTTGCCACCTAAGCAACAAGAACAAAAAAATGAGGAGATAATAAGAGAACAGACAGCATGGCGTCGGCAGCCAGAATCTGTACGTGCGTCTTGTGGGTTATCACCTTTTCCACCTGCCTGCTTCCGGTGAAAATTGCTACACGTGCGAAGTGCGGCATCGGACCCGCGTTTGACTTCTCAAGTCAATAGTTTACAGCAGTGGTCTAGTGGCTAAGGTACTCGGCTGCTGACCCGCAGGTCACGGGATGGAATCCCGGCTGCGGCGGCTGGATTTCCGATGGAGGCGGAAATGTTGTAGGCCCGCGTGCTCAGATTTGGGTGTGCATGTTAAAGAACCCTAGGTGGTCGAAATTTCCGGAGCCTTCCACTACGGCGTCTCTCATAATCAAATGGTGGTTTCGGGACGTTAAACCCCACATATCAATCAATCAATAGTTTACAGTAATGAGGTTCTCCAGCTAATATATAGCTACCGTGGTCAGTTTTCTTATGTGTAGTTTGATATCAACGCAAAGTCCCCAAATTGTGTGGGAACTAAACCAAACTCTCACGGCGGCTGTTTTATTCCAAAGACGCTTGAGAAGGGTTCAGCTCCTTAGTAGGTATAATTTCGGTGCAGTTCATGTAAGCTCACAACACTGATTATACCCACAGCCATAGCATAGTATAGGGCGCCTAGCCGAAGAAAGTATATGAGTACACTAACAATTTGTATAAGAAAGAACATTCAAATATGTTCTAATTGGGGCAAGTAAACAAGATCACATAAAAATTTTATTAAACTTACTATGACGTAGTGCAATAACCATATGCATGATAGCACATACAGTAATGTTTTATTACAACACTGTTTGCACTGCGTTCATCATATACATAAGCACACATGCGGAGACGAAACATTAAACTATGCGTCAGGTTTTGTGCATGCTTGCTTAGTATTGCTGTACAAGGAGCGAATAATGTTTAAATGCGTTTGAGAAACCTTTGCATCTTTTATCTGGAGATTGATTTAAATGATATGTGGGGTTTAACGTCCCAAAACCACCATATGATTATGAGAGACGCTGTAGTGGAGGGCTCCGGAAATTTCAACCACCTTGGGTTTGTTAACGAGCACCCAACTATGAGCAGATTAAGTAGCTTTCAAAGGCTTTGATTACATCTTTGTGTTCTCTCAATATTTTACCACTCAATTCTACCTCTAGGATGCCGTGAGCTTGCGCATATGCCTTTTCATCTGTCAACGCTCGCTTTGTCGGGGCTTCATCCACGAGGTATTCCACAGCTCTTGTGCGTATAATTACGTCTTTGTATTTATCCTCTTCAAGACATTCAATTTTCTTTTTGACAAGCTGCAGTTGACGTGTATATAAGCCCGGGGTTTTGCTTCAATTTTCACCAAGTCCATAAGTTCCACCGAGAGCTCGCGTTCCTGTTTTCTAGCTTGACACTGCATGTGGCAACGACACTCCATTGCCTTCATTTTTATCCATTGCGTAAATGATTCTCATCTTTCTGTCACACTACTTTCTGCGTTTTTTGAAAAAAAATCTCGATTTGCTTCTTTGTCTCATCAACAAACCCTACATGCGTTTTATCTTAGTATTCAGTTTTCATGTTTCCCATACAACATTTTTTTTGCACTTTCGACCTATTTAAATGAGACTAAGCAATAATAACTGAAAGAAACAGCATAAACGTAATAGCTCTGACATGAAGTTACTATCTCAGAACGAACATGTGTTCGATCTAGTCGTGCGTGACCACTGTCTTGAAAATGTGTAAAATGTTGGCGACTACCACCATTCGCAAACAGAGCCACGTCCTGGAAGAAGAATTTTTTAAGGCTATCTCTAAGCAAATCAACGCTTTCATCACCTAATTTAACAATATGCGCACAATATTCTCGGGCCAGAACACAATTGAAGTCGCCCAACAGAATGACACATCTCTGACCTTCAAAGTGCGCTAGAATTTCACAGAAAAACAAACATCTGTCTCTCAAATTTCTAGGTGCGTGTGCACAAATAACTCTAAATATAGTGTTCCCGTAACAAAAGTCACACAAAACAAAACGCCCATGTAAGTGACTTGTGACCTCTTCTACTACAAAACCAAGAGAGTTTTTGACGAAAATGATACATCCGGCTGATTCTCCTACCACAGACGCATTGTACCGCAATGAAAAATTCTGATACCAAGCTATCAGTCGCATCTTCAGTACTAACTTTAGTCTCGTGGACGGCGAGCAAGTCAAGGTCTTTTCTTGCATTAAGCGTTTCAACTGGTACTGTTTACGACGCACTCCTAGACTATGTACACCACTGCGTAAAGGCGCAGTCATGCTAGCCACGTTGATGACAAGGATGAAACTACAATACTGCGCGTACCGTGTTTCGTATACCGTGCAGTGGAAAAACCGGGGTTTTACGCGTCTCGATCCTGTCCCTGAATCAGCGATGATGACGCCAACAGAGTTTCTAGGACACATTTTTTACTCTTAGCAGCCGTGACGCGATGCCTCAGACGCTCCGGGCGTTTCAGGTTGCGTTCTGTGCTTTCCACTCGGGTACGCTTGCCGCGTCCAGCCGTCGCTGCCGGAGACATTGCGCTGGCTTCTACTGTACTGATCTCGCCACTGGTACTCATGTCTTCCTCGATCGTTTCTTAAATATCCCACTGGCCGCCTGTTGCGGCCAACTCCTTTGCTCCCTTTGTTGAGGCCTCGCCGTCTTGCGTTGGCGCGAGGGCTGTCTCTTCTTCAGTTGCCTGAACTGTTGCGTAGTGCCCACGGCGTTGCTGCCAGAACCAACTTCTCAGCCTCCTCTGCGTCCATTAGATTTTCTTGGGCGTCTTCTGTTGGCAGCGCGGTCTTCGTTCCTCAGTCATAACTCCTGCTGCAATCTCGACTTTCATGTCCAAACGTTCGGCATACACCACAGCGGGGAGTCTGGCAGTTTCGCCGTATGTGTCCTTGAATGTGACACCTTAGGCAAAGCGGTGCCCGACTCAGGGCCACGAGAAGAATCGTGCCTCCTCACAAATTAAAAAAGGTGCTGCAAGTCTTCCAGCACCACGCCTTCCTTCAGTTTCAGTCGCACCTTCCTCGTCATCGATGTCACGTGTTCAAAGCCCGCGATGGTCCAAGTCCGTTCGAAACCTCCACGACTTCACCAAAGTCACTCAACGCTTCTCAAATGCTCTCATTCGAGACGGCAAAGTGAACCCAGTGGGTTTTCACAGGGACGTCCCGTTGGATAGGGTCGATGATAGCACGGAAACCACCCTTTACTTGGAGTCCACCTGTTTTGAGTAATGCATCTTTGTCAGCCTTGCTTTGCATCTCCACCAGCCAGATGTGATTCATCTGGAAGGCTCCAATGCTAGTGATCACCTTGATATATCCCACTTCTTCTAACGGAGCCCAAACGTCTTCAACCGGTATGTTTTTTTTTCAAATCACCGTCCAGAAACACGCACTGTTCCATAATTTCACTCGAGGGCAATGTAGGCAACGAAAACCGATATTCCGATTGTCACAAAGCGAGCGCTCAAAAAGGGCGCGCCGCCAGATTCTCGCGATAACGCGCGGGAGAGACGCCGCGAGATCAAGGAAAAAAAAGAAAACAAGCATCCAAGGGCTCCCCGGGCGTGCGACTCTCTCCCTCGGAAGCGTGGTTTCGCCGATGAACCTCCTCTCATCGGCGCCCGAGCAAGCACTGGAACTTTCTAGATGGAAAGGGGCGTGGTGAGGCCGGGTTGCGCCACCCGTCGCGGACGACCTTCGAACCGTCTCACCCTCTTCCCAGCATTCGCTGCGTATCACGCCGACGAAGTGACATGAATTTTCTGGAATGTCGCGCGGAAGGTATTTAATCGAGCAGCCGAGATGAGAGAGCAGAAGAAGACGGAAGTTAGCGCCAGAGCGCGTAGGGTATACCGCCGTGTAGTCGGCGAAGGTTTTGTGCGTAGAGACAAAGCTGGAAAAGAAGATGATTTCCACCTGAGGGGTGACGACTCGAGCTACAGGCAAGAGTGTGTGTTTACCGCTATCGAGAGAAGACGCGTGGCAACAGCTGCGGGTGTGAAGCCGACGTGTTTCCGGCGAAGAAGTTTGAAGCTTGGAGAGTGGCCAATTGAAGACGCGAGGTTTCCTGGAAGAGAAACTTCGGCGAGGTTTCCTGGAAGAGAAACTTCGGGGGCAGCGGAACGACAACAACGCTGGACTTTGAGTGAGTGATTCTCGGAAGAGTATCATCCAGACTTTTGTTCCAAGAACTTTGGACTGAATATATTTTCTTTCTCTTTAGTCTTTAAGTGTCTTGGTTGTTCAATGCATGTGACTGCATTGTAGGGTGTATTGTTGTCTGTGTCCGTTGTTTCTAGTGTGGCTGATTGTACTGTGTAGTACGTTGTTTGATTGGTGACATATTGTACTCAAGTATTGTGGAGTGTGTATACCTGTGTATTGTTTTCGAGCTGCCATTATTGAGAATATAATTTTGTTTGTTTATCAACTCTCGGCTCTGACTTGTTCTTTGGGCCACAGCCGGCGTCTGCTGGCGCACCAAAAAGGACCACTTCTAAATTGTCCACGCTTTCGTGGTACGGTTTGGGGGGCCGGTACTTCGGCCCTTGGAATTAGCCCGGCGATCGCCTCCCGAATTAACGGGACCTGTGTGACAACGATGGTGGATAAGGAAACCTAACACCGCGGCCAGCAGCGGCTGCCGAAGCACCTCGCACGAAGTGAGCCATCCCACGTCCGTCTCCAATGGAAGCCGAAAGTGGAACAAGCTACGATGGTGCTCTTGGCTTCTTGCTAACTTGCCTTGGGCAGGCTTGATGTCGGGCAAGCAATCGCGTGAATACGACTTATAAAGCGTTTTAAAACAGTGAAAGAACAAGCAGTCGTCGCACAATGGGAATGGTGTAACAATTGGGTCGTGCAATGCTCCAACCCATTACAAAAGCTTGTTTTTGTTCAACTTTTAACTATGGTGCATACCCACTTTAGCCACAATTCCTCATCGTCGTCAGCCACTGCTTGAACAATTGGCACAAATTCCTCGCAATAATTTAGTAGATGCCACGCTTCTCAGAAGAATGACGAAAATAGCATAGCGAATGCCGGCCTACTACCCTAAAAATTTTATTATTATTGCCGCAGTGGGCATCAAGCAAGTATGCCTGCAGCAGTTACCCAATGACTGTTTAGAAGAGGCTCTGGAAGGCTCCCTTCTAGCTTTCGCTGTGGCTGTGCTGCACCTTGCTTGCTTGTTCCTTTCTTTTTTTTTGGCTCTCACCCACTGAGGGGGATTGGCCAAGAAGCCGGTGGTTAATGCAAGTAAACACCTATACATTTTCTAGATTAGGGGAATATGATTACTGTGTTTTGACTGTGAAATTGATTTGGCGCAATGTAAAAAAAATAAAAAAAAATGAAAAAGGGGGGGGGAGAAATAGTAGAATATTTTGAATATCTGTGGTGGAATCGTTATATGAAATTCTCCTGAAAGTTGAATCATTGCAGTGTATCAGCTAAATAATAAGTGGTAGTGTGACTAGTAAAATTCGAGAGCTGATGGCTGACTCAGCAAGGTAATCTTCTTGTGTTATATATAAATTCGCAGAGAGCCCTGCAGATGTTCCTGTCGCTATGTCCCAATGAAATGGCCCCAAAAGACAAAATATTGGGAGTATTAAGTGATATTCCTAATTTTCTGAATAAAATTTCGAAGCAGTTTTTTCTTTGATTTTTGAATCGGTGACATGTGATAAGAAAATGGTCGATATGTTCAGGTTCGTTACAGCTTGAGCACAGAGGGGATGGCACCAGACCAGACCTGTTTAAGTAGAAATTAAGAGGTGGTACACGGCAACGTAATTTTGTTACCAAGACTTCCAATTTACGCGTGGGACACCATTTATTATTCCATGTGAATTGCAGGTGCGAGAAGTCTGGATTCGGTATAATGGTTTTTGATGAGTCTTCAAGAAGGGAAAGTTTTCTAAACCTCGCTGCTGTTACATAAGCTGTAGGAGGCATGATTGGCACAATCGGAAGATCAAGAGATGTTCGCGCAAGTTTGTCAGCCATCTCGTTTATAAATATACTACGATGGCCTGGCACCCATATCATTCGCACTAGACGAATGTTTGCTGGGATTAATGATTTAAAAGTCTCTAGTACTGCTGGTGTCGACGACGATGATAAGAATGAACACACTGAATACGAGTCAGTTACTATCACAGCTGTCGAATGAGTCGCAGGAAGTTTACGAATAGCTAGTATAACGGCCGTTAATTCCGCTTCAAATATTGGTGTATAATCTGGGAGGCGTAATGAAAATGACCAGAATAATGAGAGAGAAAAAATACCCACACCTGCCTTCTCGCCACTCATAGATGCATCCGTTGCAATTACTGTATTAGTACCTAATTGAGACAGGTGTTGTTCTAATAAACCAATCAAATATTTAGAGGGCAAGTGTTTAGCGTTCATGGGGAAGATATCGTCAAATTCTATTTGGACTTGGCCGATTGGTGTGACAGGTGGTGTGATCTCGAATATATTAACATTTAAAGCATCTAGAAGTGTTTGAACAAATAGCACTTGGGGTTTATATACACGGGACCAATGCTCATTGAAGAAGACACCAGGTTCGGCAAAGAATACAAATTGTCGCCTTCTTAAAGTGGATTCAGAAAATTTTAAATAGGTGTTTACTGTTAAAATACGAAATCTGCAAGCAAGGGTGGGTATCCGAGCTTCTTGATACAAAACATTGTTAGCTGTGAATTTTGGCACACCTAAACAACTACGTAGGGCTTCCCGCTCTAAAAGAATGAGGGGGTTTATTTTGTATGCTGGTCCACCAGAGAATAGTACACATCCGAATTCAAGAATCGGACGAACGTACATGCGATAAATCATGATCATCGTATCTCTGCGAAGACCGGAACGGAGGCGGCTAAGCCTACTTATCATTCCAACAGCGCGTGTAGCCTTAATTTTAATATATTCAATGTGGTCACGCCAGCTCAGTTTTTGGTCGTACAGTACACCCAGATATTTAATACAATTAACCTGGGGTATTATTTCCTGATGGTACTGAAGAGAAATAGTAACTGGTGCGTCCAACGGAAAAACTATTAGAGCACTTTTAGTTATGTTCAGGTTCATATGAATTTTCTGAAACCAGGTTTCCAATGTTGCCAAATAACGCTGTAAAGTCAAATGTAGTGAATAAATATCGTTGTCAGATGCAAAGAACGCGATATCATCTGCATATACATATACGTGTACCTTATCACTCTGTGGTATCGAACCTAACAAAATGTTAAATAGCACAGACGATAGAACAGAGCCTTGAGGAACACCTCTCGTTTGGCTATACTTCGGCGTGGAAATACCTCGTTGGAAGCAATAAAATTTTCTGTCTTTTAAAAATTCGTATATCCAATTTGTTATGTACTGCGGGAACGTAAGCTCTTTTAGGACATTGATAAGAATAGCATGTTCAACACTGTCATATGCCTTGGCTAAATCAAGGGTTACTAGGGCCGCATATTGTCGTCTGTGCCGAGCAAGCTTTATACGAGCCTCTAAATCAACATGCGCCCACCATATAGAGTAACCTGGTCTAAATCCAATCTGGCACGCACTGAGTATCGCATTATCTGTTATGAACTTCGTAACTCTAATGTAAAGTATTCTTTCTATTAACTTAACTACGTGTGATGTTAAAGCGATTGGCCTAATATTATCTATCTGCATTCCTAGTCCCTGTTTTTTAAGAAGCGGTATTATTTTTGCAAGTCTCCAGTCAGGAGGTATCCAACTATTTTCAAGTGAATAGTTGACAACGTTAAGGAGGTCTTCAGGAGAGATGTCGAATAATATTTTTAACATTTCCGAAGTGACGCCATCTGGTCCAGGACCTGTGTTTGGCAGAATACGAACGACGTGCGCAAGTTCATCCATACTTACTTCAATAAAATCATTTCGGAATGACGGTTTTGTACACTTTATTTTGATTTGTGATGTAAATCTCTTCTCCAATTCTATTGCAATTTCCGTTAATGTATTTTCCAAATCAGTTGGAGAAAAAATAACTGAGTCAATATTTACGTGTGCTGTAATAGCTTTACGATTACGGAGAAATCTGAATAGAGCTTTCTTGTTGCCACTCTTGGATAAGTAGGTGTACCGTTTTTCTTCATAATCGTCTTTCGCTAATGAAACTGTTCTCCTAAAGGTAGCTTTAGCAAATAAATAATTTCTCCAATTAGTTGGACATTGGTTGGTGAGGAGTTTTTTCCATGCAGCGTTGCGGCGTCTATAATCTCTGGCGCAATCCGCATTCCACCAGGCAGATATGAATTTTCCCTTTGTTGAAGATATAGTGAACTGTGATTTTTTAATTGTACACTTTAAGGTGGAACAAAGGCTCATAGCTTTCATATTTGTTTCCATATTGGGCAAGGAAGACAGCGTTGACTGTAAGTTCTTTTTAAATTTAGAGTAGTTTACAAAACTTTGCACCTGGCGATCTACCGTCACTAAAGGAATGCTGACTTCAAATACCAGGGGACAGTGATCACTACTTGTAGCAGTATCAAGAACAGTCCAAGACGATATTGTCACACTTGAGCTAGCAAATGTCAAGTCTAAGACGGACCTCGAATTACATCGAACGAATGTCGGAACTCTGGAGTTCCAACAAATAAGGTTATTCCGGTTAGTCCAGTCCCACAACCGTTTTCCTGATGAATCAGTGCGTAATCCCCATGAAACGTGATGTGAATTGAAGTCTCCCGCAAATAGCATACTGTTTCTGCAAAACCTCGCAGTCACGTCAAGGGCTCTTTCATCTTGTATTCCAGCCGGAAAGTAGTTGTTGACTATAGATAGTGGCGCGCATCCGGGAAAGTGAACTTCCAGAACCATTACTTCATAATCGTGTGATATTTGTTGGTAAACTAAGTGTGCTTTATGGCAAATTTTGGATGAAATGAAAAACATTAATCCTCCACCACGTGAGTCTCGGTCAAGTCGAAAGCACTGATAGTCTTTTAGATAGAAGTTTTGATCAGCAGACAGCCAAGTTTCTTGTAAAATTATGACGTCTGGAGATTGTTGAGAAATTAGGTATAATAAGTCTGTAGTTGCAGAGAGAATTGAACGGCAGTTCCACTGAAGTACTTTAAGGTACCCTATGATGATAAGCAAGCAGTAGCAACTGCTTGATCTAAGATACTATCTTTTAAGAAGTCCGCTTTAGTCATTGGTTCCTTCACACTCTTTTTTGTTTTCGGATGAGAAGAATTATTAAGTTTGCTAGTGGGTGATCTGGTGCGTTTCAAAAGGCGAGCATCCATATCTACATCCCGATTAATTATTGATTCTGAATGAGATATACCTTCCTGCTCAGTTGTGTTAGGACTGGAAAGCATTGCCTCGTTATCGATAGAGACATCTGACTGATGTTCGGCAGGTTTACTAGTTGAGGCACTAGGAGGTTGGATAAGCTTAGTTATTCGATCAGATGCACCCGACATCTGTGAATCCATAATACTATTGAGTGAGTCGGACAGATTGAGTAAAAATTTTTCTAATACTTTTTCTACGGCCTTTTCTACCATAGCAGAAATGGACTGAGAAAGTGATGCATCCATAGAAAGAGGTGGACGAGCTGCTATACCGGCATAACCCTGACTCCTGCTTTGAATTTCTGCAATTGCTTCTCTACGAGAGCATCGTCTCCTTTCAATGATTTCAATCACCTGAAGTTCTTTTGATCTTGCAGGGCAGTTAGGATCGTCTGCAGGGTGATTTGCCTTGCACAAGCAGCATGTCTTATTGTCTGATTGACACTCAGCAGTACTATGACCAGCCCCGTATATGGCTCCGCATATGCGGCATCGAGTCTCCGATCGACAACCTTTAGTACTGTGTCCAAAGCGCCAACATTTAGCACATTGCAGCGGACGGGGAGCCAAAGCTTCGACCTTATAGATAAGCGGCCATGCCTTGATCTCCGAAGGGCGATCTGTACCAGCGAATGTGGCAATTACAGTTTCAGTGGGAACTTTCTGTTGGTTTTCCTGTTTGGTACAGCGGTAAACAGAAATAACACCTGCTGGGGAAAAGATGTCCAAGACTTCTGCTGGGCTTAGACTTGCGTCTACCCCCCGAACCAATCCTTTGCAGCAAGCTAGATGAGGTGGGATAAAAGAGCTCACCGGATGTGATGCAAAAGTTGTGCACTTCAGAAGGTCTTGGATGCAGGCCTTGTCTGGTGAGCAGCATAGTATCCCCCCGCGTCCAAACTGACGAACCTCTGTTATCAGTAGAGAGTGGGGAGTGATCGCACGAAGTTCCGTTTGGATTGTCTTGGGGTTTTTCATGCGGATGAACCCACCGGTGGTCGGCACCAAAGCGACAGGAACGCTACGGGTTCCATTGCGGAGAAATAACTCCAAAGGAAGATCTTGAGGGGGTACAGAGGCTGACCAGAGGGCAGGCCTCTGGCCCGGAGAAGAAACAGACATGAAATAAGAAGAAGTTACACTTATCAATGTACTAAAACAGTTGCGGAACAAGAGGTAGATCTAATATAATAAAATAAAAGTAACCGCCGGCTACTTGACCGCAACCCTGAGGATGGAACAAGGAACGCAGCCGCAGGCACCCGATCGTAGGCTCGAGCTCGTGGCGTTGTTCTTCTTCTACGCTGCACCTTCCGCGCAGGCTGAGCGTTTCTTTTTCTTTTTCTGTACTGCATGTATCTTTATACGTGGTTACTTCAAAAAAACTTTCAGTTAGCAATCAGGGTCCATTCACAAGTCGCCGTCATGAACGGCATAATTTACGTGGGCCTCGTAAGGTTGTGCTGATTTTAATGTGACAATTCAACCTTCCTCATTCGTGCTTCGCACATCATCGATTTCCATTGTACGTGACATCTGTCATTTGTTTTTTCATTTTTTGATTGTCGCATCCAAAATAATCGTGTCAACGTAATTTTCTGGAAAACCTCACAAATAAGTGGGACAAAATCAAATATCGTAGTGAATCGCTAACTACTAGCGTTCTTTAGTACAGGTTAGCGTCACCGAAATCTGATGTCGACTGCTGTTCCCAAACATTGGCTCTTGTGTTGCCTTGCTTTGGCTCAATTACCACTGGCGCTGGCTGGGCTATCGTAAAGGTTTCTAGTCTGATTATACACACCGGCTAAGATGATAGGTAATGATTGGCTATAGAAGACCGAGTGGTTTCAAATTTTTGACAATATTTGGCAACGCGGTGTTGAGAATTAACACAGCCTTCATTCAGTCCTACCAGAAACTCAGTTCAACCAGGGATTTGACTCGTATACAAAGATCTTTTAAGCATGGAGCGCTTCCATTGGGGGCCCGAATTGTATTCTTTCGTCGCCATTTGGCGCGACGCAGACGCCACGTATACCATAGCCATCTGTATCATAGCCTGGCATAGAGGGGGAGGGAAAGAGGGGATGAGGTGGAGGAGGACCGATAGGAGGATTGAGGGTAATATGCTCTCATTGTATGGTGTCATTTTATGTCACCGGTTAGCATCATAAACTAGACCCCTCCCCTTTTCGCACATGCACTTTGATTCGTCTCTGAAGGACAGGAGAATCATATTGAAATTCTCTTCATATCAGCAATAATTTTGAAACAAATGCTAGCACGGAAGAAAAAACGTTCCTATAACAACGGATTTGGACGTGTTAACAAACTTGCCATAGGCAGGCAGGCTTGATGTCAGGAAAGAAATCGTGCTAATATGGGTTATAAAGAGCTTTAGAACAGGAAAAGAACAACGAGGCGTCACACAATGCAAATGGCGTAACGTGTGGGTCGTCCATTCTTGCAAACCATTACAAAAGCTTGTTCTTTATCACCTAATAACCGTGGCGCATACCCACTCCCGGCAGAATTCCTCATCGTCGTCTGCCACTGGATGAACAATTGGCACAAAATTCCTCGGAAGTATTTATTGGATACAACGCTCTTCAGAAGAATGACAAAAATTTGCATAGCGCATTCCGATATACTACCCAGAAATTGCTAATATTAGAGATGTAGTGGGTACCAAGCAAGTTTGCTTGCATCGGTTACCCAAAGGCTCTGAAAGGCCGCTCTTTTAGCTTTTGCTGTGAATTGCTGTGCCTTCCGCGCATGCCTGGGGTTTTTTATGTTAAAGAAGAAAGGCTATTTGGAATAGTTTGTGAAGAACGGTATTTGGGCTTGTTGGTTGAATTTCATTATGATGTTCACTATACCACCGTCATTATAATTAGTTTGCGGTGCTTGATGTCACCTGGCAAGATTTTGTCTTATTTGAATGTATTTAGCACTTTATAGTCACCATCTCGAAACAAGACAAGAAGACTTTAGACCACGCTGCTTACGACAAAACACTGTTGGTTAAGGCGAAGACAGTAACCTTTGATACCTCATGATTGTCAGCATCCCATGTCGGCAGCGTGAGGGACGAGCTGTACGAGATACGCTGATTCAGGTTGGGCGCTCGGTTTCACTGACTGATAAGCACTTCATCAAGTTGAAGTCTGCGTGGCTGTATAAAATATTCCAAAGTATGGCTGATGGCACTGGCCCGACAATCCCGTCATGGGTTTGGTACGGGTTAACCCAGGGTCGACCATCGGTACCTCATGAAGTTCTTCCGAGTATATCACGCTACTTACACTGCCAGAGGCCCAAATAGAATCATCTGTGCGATGCTCACAGCGAGACTGGCAAGGGTAGCGTGTCGGTTAAGGTTCTTAGTAGAGCACTTGTACGTGTCGTGATACATTAGTCGAAAGTTATTGGTTCATTTTGCTAAACAAGCAGAACGCGACAGCGATAGCCTCCCCGCACCCACACACACACACGCACTCACCTACACGCACAAGTGCACTCAGACTATCTCTTTCTCAATAGCTAGCTGTGCCTTTGCCTTCGGGCTGTTATCCTTACTGCAAACGCCTCGAACTTTTCCTTACGTACAATGCTACCTTGTTCTGAACCAAAGAAGCTGACGCAAACACCAGTATTTCAGCAAAAAGAGCTCTTGAAATGCGGTCGCGTCAAAATGCAACCGCTCTCTGGGCCTACGCTTGCTGCTGTCGGAGCATTCATATGACGAAAACGCTCGTAGCAAATAGGCTGCATATAGAACTAAAAAAACAATTTTGTTATGGTACAGCCCCAGTCTATTGATTTCTTGACATCCTTGTATATGTGTATATCGAGCGTAATAAACAAGTGAGGCTCCGCAGAAATAACCTTCTACACGCGAATCAGAGCCACTCTGAAGTGAGCGTCTCGACGAAGGAATGCCCCGCCACGGTGGTCTAGTGGCTAAGGTACTCGGCTGCTGACCCGCAGGTCGCGGGATTGAATCCCTGCTGCGGCGGCTGCATTTCCAAAGGAGGCGGAAATGTTGTAGGCCCGTGTGCTCAGATTTGGGTGCACGTTAAAGAACCCCAAGTGGCTACTAATACTATATCATCTGCGTACATCAATTCTGGCAATGACCGCTCAATGTGTTTTGATTGCTTCGCAAAAGAGAGACTGAAGCCGAGTCGATTCCCCTCTAATTTGACTTGTAGTTACTGTAGATACAGCATGCAAAACATAGGTGACAAGGTGGTGGGATAATCAGGTTGATCAGTGGAAGTGCCTCAGACTGGCTGAACGACATTTCGATAGGAGGACCCATCTTTTTCGAAAGCGCCGTGCCATCCTGGGCGTATTAGTTTTAAAGGGGTTAACGGTGACGTCAGCTCCTGGTTATTGCGCTTGCCCATGCTGATATTCGCCGTCTGAAAAGCAATATATATATATATAAACCAGAGGAGTGCTTTCCTCGCTTCGCTTTAAGTCAGGTAGTAGTGATTCAAAAATTAATAGGAATGGTACTCTAGCGCAAGACGCCCTTATTGTCACACTTGTTGTTACCGTCTTATATACGAACATTCCTATCTCCGAAGGCTTAGCTTCAGTTGAGCTAACATTATCCCGACAGAGCACACAACAATGTACCGAAGCATATTTACCACTAATAGAATAAGTACTGTCACATAACTACTTTGAATTCGAGGGAAACTACTACCTTCAAATACAGGGAACAAGCTTTGGTACCCCATTTGCTCCCACCTACGCAATAAGTTCATGGGAAGGCTGGAAACGGAATTCCTGTCTCACTGTGAGAACAAATCTCGCACATACCTTCGGTACATAGATGACATATTTATATTATAGGGACATGGGCAGCACAATGTTGATATATTCACCTAATTCCTAAACTCAATTCATACAACAACAAAGTTCATCTCCGATACCTCCGCTCAGCGCATCAACTTTCTAGACACGGCCATATATCGACCATATATCTTAAAAATGATGTAATAAAAAAACCTCTGTGTAAAAAAACCACTTGACAAGCAACAATACTTAGACTATACAAGCCATTACCCGAGACATTGTAAACAGGGCATTTTCAAGAGTCAGGCAACAAGGTTACGCTGCATATGCGTAGAGAGCGAGGACTACGTAAACAGACTTACCGCCCTAAAAGGAGCACTATCATACAGAAACCACCCTAACACATTCCTTTATAAGCCTATACGGACGCACTACAACTGGACTGCAATTAAGCACTCAAACCACGAGCCAAAAGCACAACAACAGCAACTACACTTCTTCTCCCTACCAATTTTCTAATGTACTCCCTAACATAAACATCCTCACAATATACTATCCAATTCTAATCACCCACAAGAAACTTAAGAAAATCTTTCCCGAACCGCCTAATGTCGCCTACAGACGCAACGCTAACCTTAGAGGCATGCCTGTTCACGCAAAACTTAAAACAAAGAGTAGGACGAAGTCAGGTGTCTGTGGCTTGCCCGGAGGCTCTACCTGCAAACACATACCGCCGCCTACCAGCGTAAACAGCACATCATCTGATTACATTCAGAAGGTGACATCGAGCTTAACCTGCACTTCAGACAACCTAATATACTACCTTGAGTGTGCCACCTGTAGAAAACAATATATAGGCAAAAATGGGCAACTGATTCACGTAACACTGAACGGCCACCATGCAGACACAAAAACCAATTTTTCAAACCCATTAGCCGGTCACTTCAACAAACAGGACCACGATTTCAACCAAAAAAACCTTTACGTTCTACGAACTAATTTCCGGTCACCACGAGAAAGGAAATACATAAAATCTTGTTACACAAATTTTAGTCACTACGCCCACCAGGAATCAGTGTAACACGTGGCAATTTAGAATCACTGAAAGCCATGACATAAATTGCAGCAATATTCATATATCTACGTTCAACTTTTATATAAACATAACCGGTACTACATAGCATCGCTACTAGCCTGCAAATCGTACTGTTAATGTTCTCTTTCAATACTTCAATACTAAATATAAATACAACTACAAAGTTTTCATTTTCTAAAACCGTTCAACTAGCCAGTCTTAGGCACTTCCACTCTTCAACCTGATTATCCCACTTCGTTGCTTCCATCTGTCGGCTCCCATCTAGATCGAAGGTCACAAGGGACATCCATGTCGAAGCCCGCGTTGTATTTTTATAGGTTTCGATAACTGTTCTTCGATTTTATATACCTTGTACCTTTTATAGATATCTTCTAGACGATTAGTTATTCTACCTTCCACATCTGGTGTGTCCGGTATGTCTCATAGGTATCCTTGAATCACGCTTTCGTAAGCTTCCTTGATATGATATCTAGAAATGCCGGCCATAGGGGCTTGTGTTCTTCATCCGCTATTTCAATAGACTGCATGAATCAAAACAGATTGTGCTCCAACCTTCTTCGTTTACGGAACCTATTTTGTAGTTATCCCAGCATTCCCTCACTCTCCACGGGTGTCTGTAGTTTTTCCTTTACTATCTGCATCACCAGCCTGTAAACTACTGATGTCACTGTTATAGGACGGTAGTTCTTTATATCAGTTTTGTCCCCGTTCCATTAGAGATCATGCTCATCCTCCTTAGTTGCCATTAATTTGGGGCTTCACAATCCATTACTGCTTCGCTCGCTGCCTCTCCTAATGTTTGCTTATGGTTCCCTTCTGCAACTCAAAAGTTTATCCCATTTTCTTTTGACACCACCTTCTGGTTCACCCCTTTGTTTAGCATACGTGTGTTCCCTGGAGGCTTCCTGACGTCTTAAGGCGCGTTTACACTAGCAAGACACGGCACCAATTTGGCTTGCCGACTGTCTGCGAGAAAGTCTTTTGTCATGTCGTCGTTCCATTCACACTACAACGATGCCAAGAGCCTTCCGATGGTCAGCGTCAAGCCTGGTCGGCATCTTTCTGTGCTCACGGCCTGTTGCCTGCTGATACTGTTGTCACACGGGAAGTGCATGCGGCGACACTGACCAGACTTTTGCGGTGGTGGGGTGCTAGAGATTAGGAGAAAGGGGAAGACACTGACGGTGGACCGGGGCACCCATCCGGCTGTGACGAATTGGTTCATATTTGGACGGTTGTCCACATGCCCGCATCGTTTCGGCAACTTCTTCGCAGAACTGCCATCACCCCTTTTTGCTTCAAGATATATATATATATTCATTTTTTTATTTATGCAGACATGCAGGCGGCGTCTGCGGCTTTTGGTTTACCTCTTTCATGTGCCACAGTATGGACGAGATGGAGGGTGCGGTCATTGCAACAGCAGCTTAGTTGAGGTTAGAATTTTTCGATGAACCGAAAAAAGAAAGAAGTTGCTGGCGGTATCCTTGGTTACTCAAGCGAGAACAGCAAGGCGTTTATGAGAACCTCATGCGCTAATTAGCACTTGAAGACTGCGAAAGTTGCAGAAGACGAATTAGAAAAGATACAGGTACATTCGAGGATCTACTCAGCAAAGTGAGCCCGTTAATCTCGAAGAATGACACCACATTCAGACGAGCGATCGTCGCTGGTGAACGTCTTGCGATCACCCTACGGTACCTGGCAACAGGTAAGTACATACGAATTTGTTGGCCAATTGTGTCGTGCGTTCGATTGCTGTTCTGGTTTACTTTACCCGAGTGCACTATGAACTGATTATTTAACCCATTATTGTTCGTTTACTGTTGCGAAAGGAAAGGTTCTTACTGATTGTAATATTATTGTGACAGTGTGCTTGCGATGATGTTTGAAGAGAAGTGTGTTGCATGTCAGAACGATCGTGGTAGTGTGCGTTGAACATAGAACCATGCTATTGTCCAAAGCGTTTTTCAATGTATACGACTTAAGCATTATCGCGATTGAGTTAGTGGGTACAGTCATCACAACTTTTCTTTCTATTTTAGGGGCGAAGCTCGTTATAGCGGCACCCGTTCATCCTTCGTAGTCGTAGTGTGTAACGATTGTTACATTTTGACCTCCAAGGTAATGCCGGTAGGGGATTTCTTCTGTGCGTTGTAGAACAATACAAAATATTGCTCAATGTACATGCCAATGCCTGCTAACGGGAATGGGAGACAGGAGCACTCGGCTTATAGTTAACGCGCACGCTGCAATCCCCATTAGCAGCCATTGGCATGTACATTGAGCACTATCTGACAAGAAAGGGTTGCTACGTTATCCTCGCTGGGTGTAACCTCCTTAGCTTTAGAAAGATTTAGCGAGCCTTGAGCCGCAGTGCAATGAACACACTGAACTAGTATATACCATGAACTCGAGGTGGTTAAAGGTGGGAAGTAGACCCGAAGCGCAAGCCATAAGAAAGTGTGCGTGTGCCACCTCTCGTTTAGTCCTTGGAATTTCCGCTGGATGGCGGTGCTTCTATATGGGGAATTATGATGAAAAGATGCGAGATAACGGTACTTGGAGTGTTGAATAAATGGACGAACGGACACACAGACAGATGCATGGATGGACGCAAGAACGGACGCAAGGGCGGATGCATGGACGAACGCAGGGACGGACGCGAGAACAGACGCACGCACGGACGGGCGGATGGATGCATGGACGGTCACACAGACGGTCGCAAGGACGGACGGAAGCAAGAACAAAGGACGGACGAATGCTTCGCTCCACTCTCCATCCTTCACTCCGTGAATATGCTGCCAATTTTTTTTCCCTAGGGTTACATGATGCAAAAACAATGCTTAGTTGGCACCACGCATTGGAACCACATTCCCGTTGTAGACCTTTAAGAATAATAATTACAAGAAAGAGTATGCTCCCGACCTGGTTTCTGCATTTAAGAGCTCCTACTAATTTACGCAATGCAAACGTCAATACAAAATTTCAGCCCTTTGTGACAGTGCAAGTACGTATTGCCCTTTCGTAATCCTGCTGGTCACTTCTGTTTGATATATCATCCACGTAAATTAAGTAAGAGCAACAAGACTAAAATCTATGCACTTTTTTACAGGTGACAGTCAAATTTCGTTGCAGTTGGCATTTTATGTGGCCCAGAGCACCATATCTGGAACAATCCTTGATGTTTGCGAGGCTTTGTACAGAGTCTTGGCTTCTGAACTATTAATTGTGAGTAAATGTTCAGATATATAACAGCAAGAAGTGAAGCAGCCAAATAAGTAACGTTAGTGATGGTGTCACACAGGTATGATTTTGTGGTATTAATTATTCTATCGCTGAACGTTTTCCTAACAGACTCCTGAAACACACAATGATTGGATAAAAGTGGCCACTGGCTTCCAAGACCTCTGGCAGTTTTCGAACTGCATTGGCGCTCTTGACGGAAAACATGTCCTCATATCAACACCCCCTGGAATGGGTGAAGGGTATCGCGGCTATAAAAAAACAATCAGCGTTGTCCTAGTGACACTGGTGGATGCCAACCTGAATTTTCTTTTTGTAGACGTTGAAAAGAACGAACATCTCAATGACAGCGGTGTTTGGAGCGAAACAAAGCTTTGTTGAAAGCTTGATGGCAACAGAGACTTCTTGCCACCGCCATGCCTACCATCCAATTCAACCAAAGCAGCACCTTTTGTAACAGTTGGTGATGAAGGGCTTTGCCTGAAGCCCTACTTGATGAGGCCTTACCCATTTATAGAGTTGCAACACTCCTTTTTAGAGTTGCAATTTTCAACTACAGGTGTGTAATATCAAAACTTTTACCTCAGTTGTGTAATATAAAAAATGGAAGACGGCTAATTGGAAAGGGAACCTGAACCTGTAGCAATCGGAGATGAAGTGTGACTTTGATATCGGCAAACACAAACGGACAAGATTTTTTTCTGTTCAGACAATTGCTGTAATCACCACCCCTTTCGTAGTTTCTTGCAGCCTGTAAAAATAATCTTAAAACAAAACTTATTTCCTGCTTGCTTTCTATAGGGCATTCAAGGGTCTATTACTTTTTATTTTATTGTTTAAACGTTGCATATATGGTTTGAATTCAAGCTGTGTCAACACGATTTTTATTTCAGAATATCGTGGGCAAGACGGACTTCCGAAAATGCATTTGGCGTTATGTGAAACTCATGGTAGATATACAGGTCGCCGCTGCGGCACAGTTCATAAAGAGCTAGAACGATTGTACTTGCAACAGCTGTTCTTCACATTTATTTGCGATCACACAATGATTCAAGGCATCTGTACATGCCTCCTGAAAGCCTAGACGTAGAGGGTATTCTTACTGATATGTATTTTCAGGTGTTTTCTAACTTCTATCCTAACATGCCATGCTCCATTATCAGAGCTGGTGTTGCTGCTTCTGCGCCTCGAAACACAATATGTACCGCAATGCCAGAGCCCCATACAGTCATACTTATTGGTGTCAGCAGGCTTTCCTTAATATTTGCAGGACCAGTGCGTGGAGGCACTTGGAGGAGTGCACACAACACAGGCAGTGCAATACAGCCACAAAAAAAGGCGGTAGCAACAGCAGCAAGATAGCTGAAGAAGCAAGGGAAGCCTTCATGGATTACTTTTACAATCATGGCCAAGTTAGTTGGCAGGGGAGACTTGTGACCAAATAAGGTGAGACATTCATTTTGTTTTTCAGTTCTACCACGTCAATATAGACTATATAGTCTGACTCTCCCTCGGTTAGAAAAAGAGTCTGGTTCACGGCAGTCTTGTGTATCTTTAGCATAGCCAGCGATCTTTTCGGACCTGGTGATATACTGCGCAAGGTAAATAAATTGCCCAAACACATCGTATTGATCTTTTTGGCCAGTTTGTTGCATTTTTCAAGTGTGCTAACTACGGAGGTCCAAATGCATTTGCGTTGCTCCCATTCTTCATTTGATTTTCTCTTTCCTGCACAGGTCCTTGGTGCTGCTGATGGACTGGGTGTTGAGTTGACTTGTACCCCATTATTATCTAGTGAGGATGGTCATACACGGTCACTTTCTGCCCCGGGACCACGAGATACGTGATCAGTTTCTGCCTCTGGATCACCTGTCATGTTGGACGGAATCCATGTTGTGCTCGATTAACTGAAATAAGTGCAAGAGAAATTATTTTATTCATTAAACATTTTAGTGCGTACATTTCATTTCTTAGTGAGAACTACTTCAAAGAATTCTATAGTGGACCCTGGACGACTATAGTGATGAATACTATGAAAGTAATGAGGCAGTGATTTCTAAAGCTAACCCTTATTAAAATATTATTCTATGTCAAGTGTGCATTAGGTACGTGAAGTGTCCGAGCAAGCGCTAAGTAAAAAATAATTTTTATGCTTACCAATGACATCTAAACTGTGATATAAAGCAATGCATATGCTTCATTGATGCTTAATTACTACCTAAAAACTGCGGGAGTTTGAAAAGTGGAGTGTGACAGTTGCCTTAATGTCCCGCATAAAAGGTAAAGACAAAGAATGTTCAGGCTAATTATACCTAGAAAGTGCATTTCGCTGACGAACGGGAAGAACATTTCAAACGAATACATGCGTACGGCCTGGGAAAAGCAGCTATGGTAATGTCAAATAATTTCGCTGGTTCAAGTTTACGGAATGTGTTCATACGAACTAATTTACGCTGGACGTGGTACACGTTTAACCTACGGGTGAACAGCGCTTGTTGTATTGTATTATAACACGTGAAAGAAAACATTTTCACGACTTGCGCCTACTTCCTCCTCTGTGTGCATATTATATATGCTGGCTTGCGACACGCTGCCACTATTCAAAAATAGCAGCCGCTTGAAGTGAATCCAGCGTGGTTGATATACGCCGTCAGCTCCCGCTCCGGATTTCCGCTTAATTTTCCGCTTTTCGGGTGCAAATTGCGTTCGAAGGTAGGCGAATTTCGCGAGCAGCTGTGCCACTGCAGAGAACTTCTACTGAGTTATGTTTGGCAGATAATTTCATCTCTACACTGCATTCTATTGGATAAGCAAGAGTCTTTATTGTGTAGCCGGAACTACTGTTATAGAGCATTTAATAAAGATACTTTATCGTAACTAATTAGCATTTTAAATTTTTCTAATGCGTTTAGCAACACACTGAAGTGTGACTAAGAAAGGAACGCGAAACACGAAAGTTGCTTCACTACTTCACCAGTATTTGCATGCTGTCTCACCTATACTCACCGTATTATCATCAATCACAAACTTGCTGAAATTCTAAATCCACTGAGCTCTGCAACATAGGCAAAACATTTACTACTGATCGCAATTTATACTATGCAATTTTAGCGTCTCGTACTCGTGTCTCCATAAGTGACATAACGAGCTCGGTCGAAAAATTACATACCTGTAATGGCTGTACATTTATTTCCCATGGCTGATGCGATCTCGCTGAAGGCGAGTTCCTTTAGATCACGACGGTGGTAGTGGTGATGCTTGATATCCCATATTAGGCGACGTTCCTCAACAAGCGAAATAAGATCTGCTTTTTCATCAGCAGTGAACGCAGCCATTGTAAACTGTGGATGTAGAATTGTAGATCCTTGAAACTGTTATATCTTGTTCAAACAGCCCCGTAAAAACAGGGCTCTTTTCTCACTTGATCGCCTGAACCAAGGAGGGAGTATACTGAAGAATAGCGATAGGTTCGCTTGCAAATCGACCATGACTGCCTCTGTTCAACGCAGATTTGAGCGTATGCCTCTCGTCGCTAACAGAGCTGACAAGCATATGTGAGCACAGCTGCAATGTCAACCCTTTCCTACAGCAACACTGCCGTCGGCGCGCAGTGGCACCTGTGCACCTTTGCCGGTATTCGCAGCCCAAGAAGCCGAATGAGCAAACAAATATTCGCGTCGAATCCGTCTGTGGACATTGCAGGGGCCCTTCTGAGCTCTGGCACCGTCTGTATAACTGACGACATGCCAGTTCGAAAAAAATTAGCGACCGAGCTCACCAGTGTACCTTGTAAGCTTTTAAAACACATAATTTATTCGCATCTCATAGCCTTTCTAGATACAAATTCATTCTTCTCTCCCAATCAACATGACTTTTGTAAACTATTTTCATGTGAAACACAACTGGTTTTGTTTACACATGACCTTTTCGTGGCATTCGACAGTGGACTAATCATTGATTGTACATTCTTGGACTTCTGTAAAGCGTTTGATCTTGTGTCACCAGTTACTATGTATTAAGCTAAGTAAATTAAACATTGACCACAATATATTAAGATGGATCGAATACTTTCTTGCTAACCGAACCCAGTTTGTCGCCACCAACAATAACTATACACAAGAGTCTCCTGTCACTTCTTGTGTGCGACAGGGGTTAGTTTTGGGCCCTCTCCTCTTTCTTGTTTACATCAATTACCTGCCTGATAATATTCTATCACCAAATAAATTATTTGCTGATGACTGTGTTGTTTATAGAAATGCTTGCACTAATACTGAC
Organism: Rhipicephalus annulatus; assembly: GCA_013436015.1. Classification (NCBI taxonomy): domain Eukaryota; kingdom Metazoa; phylum Arthropoda; class Arachnida; order Ixodida; family Ixodidae; genus Rhipicephalus; species Rhipicephalus annulatus. The sequence goes on along the minus strand of WOVY01010358.1, from coordinate 113,938 downwards.
GCTAATTTCCTGCAACGACATCTTTATGAAGTTTCTTCCTGGTGCACTAGATGGAATACACGGCCTAACGCTAATGAATGCAAGGTAATGTGAGTTTCTCGCACCTCTAGTTTTTCTGATGTTTCCAAATACCTAATTAACGATAGTGTCTCAGAAAGTGTTTCATGCTTCAGGCACCTTGCTGTAAAGTTTACCCTTGATCTCTCATGGCACACTCCTTTCACCTACGTAACTAATAATGTCAATCGAACTCTTCGCTACCTACGAGGACACTTTTTAAGGGTACCTTCAGCTCTTAAACTCATTCTGTATAAAACCCCAGTTCATCTTAAGCTCGAGTATGCAAGCACTGTATGGGATCCCAGCCCTAATACACTTGTTGAAACCTTAGAATCTGTCCAATATCAGAGTGCACGTTTCATCCTCTCAGACTATGCACGCACATCAGTGTCTCATCTATGAAAACAGTTTTGGGCCTTCCACTTTTTTTTCGTGCAGGAAAGTGTCTCGTCTTGTTCTTTTTTGCAAAGTTTACCACAAACAACAACTAAAACAAAACCTTATATCCAAACCACCCTACATGTCATATAGATGCGATCATCCCCACAAAGTGCACATTTCTTTTTCACACAGCAAGTTCTTTCATGACTCCTTTATTCCCACTACCCTCGTCCAATCGACCAATGTCACTGCTTTTAGGGCTGTTGTTGAATGCAATGTTTACTCTTAGCAGCATTTTTCTTTGTTCACTCTTATTTTTCTTATTATGTATACTCATACCCACTCCCTTCTGTAACGCCTTTGCGCCCTGAAGTTACTGAAACAAATAAACAAACAAACAAACAAACTAACAAATAAAAATAAATAAATAAATAAATAAATAAATAAATAAATAAATAAATGGGTAGTTTAAAAGTTCCCGGACACTTTCACATGCATTCCTGTATAAAAGCGTGACCTGGGAACTGTTGACCTCAAGTGTAACCTCAACTACGGCGACTCAAAGTTCTGTCACAGCATGTCACGCCAGTAGTGGCAAACACGTGGACGTTAATTATTAAAGAAAAGAAAACTCGTGAATCGTCTGCAAAGTGTTTGAGTAGCTCAGTCATTATATAGCAAAAATAAAGCAACAAGAGGAATAAATGAATGCAGAAAGGTTACAATGGTAAATAGTGACAAAGCAGGTATAACAAAAACACACATGACGACTAAAGAGGCATAACATATGGAAATCACAAACACGACATAGCTAAGATTATACATTATACAGAACTCTATGTCCACCAAATTAATAAAATACCACAATCAATGAAATCTGAAAGTGCGGTTATAAGGTCATCAGTGTTGCGTTCATGTGGGTAAGTTATGCCCAGCTATGCTAGTTGCGGGGAAAATTTAAAAAAAAAGCCGATGATGTGACAGTGCCGAATATTTGCCTTTAGGCAGTAGGATGTGTTTATGGCGGTGACTAAACAAAGATTGAACGTAAAGTGGTTGAAGTAGGTAGGATAAACTGGCTAAGTGATTTTTAATCATCTCTGCGAAGTATATGAGACTCATTCTCGGGATCCTACACCGCGTTATATATAGGAAGAGCTTTAGCGGTAACTAGTTACGTTCTTCCAAGTATCGGTATGATGATACACAATTTGGTGATAAGTAGGGCAATTATTTCCAATTTACACTTTAGTGCCACGTACGACATGAAAACTCAACCTTCTTAACTGAGCTGCGTGAACCCACGCTCTGACCTATCAACCACGCTCTGACCTATCATTGCATTGTAGAGATTGCGACTGTGCTACTTTGTTTGGTAATACGGAATTCAAAGCTAGATTCATGGAAAAGTTAGCGCGGAAATTTGAAGAGGCGTATTTCATCAACACAAAGCTGGTGATTTGCGTGTCGCGAAGCCCTCCGTTATGTTACTTGCTACTGATGTAGATTTCTGGAGGCGTAATAATAATACAATCTGACTGCTCCTCTAACCTTTTCTTTTACTGCACAAGTTCTCGTAACCGCATATATATGTCTGTTTTCACCAATAAAGATTTCTTCTTTTTGTACTTCAATGTTTTCGCGTAACTCGATGAATCACAAAACTCGCCCAGCAGTCTGTGCTTATTAAAGTTTAATGGTGAGATCCTGCAGAATTGATAAAATGTCCGAGAGATTAACAATATTGCGATGTAAGATGCAGCCATACACAAATAAAGATGTTCGCAGAAGCTATGCATGGGAAATATTCAGTGTAAGTAGAGAATGATGTGTGTTATTCTATCAAGTTCCACTTCTACTTCATTGTGAAGAACCATCTTTTATGACTCACTGCCAACTGGAAAGCACGTTTTCTTTTTTTCGCTCCTCTGCTCTACCTGTGGAAATGCCTATCTCGGGGTACACGGCGGCTCCCCCACCACCCCTCAGGCACGAGAGAGCACACAAAAGGTGAGCAGAGAAAAAACTTCAGGCATGCTACCCTGCTCTACCATTATCCCTCTCCAGCTATACCCCGCAGCCCTCGCTATAATTTATGGTAACTAGAGAAGGGGGTGGTGGCCACAATAGGGAAGCAAACAAATACTTCCGTTGGCTGCTCTAAGTGCCTATTCAGACACTGCGGAAGCCTCAGGGGGGCATTATTAACTCTGCCAAGATTACCTCCTTGGTGGTCTTTTAGAGCAAAGACATGGGGCCAGTTTTCGTTCAGCCGCCCATCTCACGACGACACGCCGACAACAGGTCTGCAGATGCGTGTTGCTGGGGTTATCGATCTATCATCATGTTACACTGCGACGACTTGCTGTCTTTTCAGGCATCGTCGTCGTCGTCGGCTTAGTGTGACCAAGGGGTCTGGCGCCTTCGTTGGTGGGCGACTCGTCGGCCAATGGTTTGCGTCTGCCTCGTGTCTTTGATGGGCTCGTGTCAGTGTCGTGTCGCTCTATTGTTAACGCGCCTTTGCTATGGCTGTCTTAACTCCCTCATCCCACCAGCTCTTGGGTTGGTGTCTCCTTTTCCATTAGCAAGGGAAATGGAGAGACAAACTCGTACCTTTGACTCGTACCTTAGCAAATCTAACTCAAACAATTGAGTTAGATTTGCGTATTTTCCATTTGTTTTGGCATCTTCGGTGATTATTTTCTCAATTTTTATAGAGGCTATCTCTACTTGCCTATCTGTAAAACTATTACCATATGGTTGCTCATTAGGCATCGTTCCCATTTTCGTTTCTGTTCCAAAACTCAGCTTGATACGTTTGTGATTACTACCTTAGCTTCTGGACCCATATTCATCTATGTTCATCACCCTTAGTCGATCATACATCCTATGTGACATTATGCGTTATCTAAAGTCGACTGCAGACTTCCCACCTCCCATGTTATCTGCCCTTTGTACTTCTCAGTACTGTTGCAAATTATTAAATTATGCATTTCACGCGTGTAGATTATCATTCTGCCTGTTAGGTCAGTATGTCCATCGATATTTTGTATGTGCACATTCATATCTCCTAATATAATTACCACACACTGTTCTCCTAGTTCATCAATGTTATTTTCCATGCACTGCGCCATTTCTTGGTTTTACTCTCTCGCTTTTGTCTCTGTACACTAGTATACGAAACCCAGTAGCGTCATTTCCCTGCCAATTTTCCTTTTAGCCATAAATGTTTCCTGTACCCCTGCTTGACCGCTTTCGAGTTTGCACTTTTATGAAAGAATGTCCCAAAACCACCCCTCTTTCTGCTGCCTTCTGTTTTATTACAATATTCACATGAGTAGTCCGGAATGTTAGGTGGTTGTTCCATGTCCCTAAGTCTTGTTTCTACAAACCCATATACCATCAGCCTCTCCTCCCTTAAATGTTCTTCTATCTCTCCCCACTTGAGTCTATTACTGCCACCCTGCATGTTAATGTACCCTACGTCTGAATTGCCATGGCCCTCATGGCAATCAATTGCTGCCCCGGACTCTACGTGTCTTAGATATTAATGCGACTTTTGACTCGTATCTGCCTATACCACCTGTCAAGAGTGCCCCTGGTTGTTTCCCTCGGTACTAGCTATCCTGCACCCCGAAGGGCTCGCGTGTCCCCCAAGAAAGCTACTGCGCGTCCTGCAAGTCGCCAGCCCACCTGATGACCTAGCCTCCCATCGAAGTGAATTCTGTCTCGGTGAAAACCACGCCACCTATGCACCCCTCTCTTCATTTCCACTACCTCAAAGCCTTTCCCACGACTCATCTGCCATATCTCTCTGTTTGCGCCCGCAACCGCTTTTCGCCGGTTGCTGTTGCGCACCGTACCTCCGATACTGGGCATATCATTAACTGTACGAGAGAGAATGGCGCGCACGTCATCAACCCCTTTCGCCAGTGTGGTCGCTAGTCCTGCCGGTTCTCCATTTAGGACATCGTATAGGCCGCCCGCATTTATCAAGAGGTTTCATCCATTAGTTTTAGTTGTGAGTTTTGTGCTCACTTGCCTCATGACTTCTTCCAGCTTATGTCCTGGGAACGTCCCTACTGAAACCATCTTGTAGCTTCTAACCCTCTCTTTCATTGCTTCTGCACATCAATTTAAATTCGAGTCCGCGGCGAATATGACGTGCTCCTACTTTTCTGCCTGCTTCTGGAGGTTTCTTGCGCTGGTACCGCCGGCTGCTTTGTCCCCTACCACCCCTACCACTTCTCTGAAGCTGGGCCTTGTGAACATTGAAGAAGTTAACCCTGTTTTTCCCAAACCTGTTTTCCCCTTTTTTCTCCGCCATTCTAGGTACCAGTGCCCTACCGTTCTCTACATCGGCCGCTCCATCGTTCACCTTCACTAGTGCCTTCTCGGCAGACCTAAGCCTTCCTCCCATAGCTCTTGTTTTCTTTTGCTCTGTCGACAACGCAGTCTCCAGCTCGGCGATTCTCATCAGCAGTACACTCAGCACAACCCCCATTTTCCACATTTTTTCCTCGTCTTCACATTGCCTACACTTGGCGTCAGCTCCTCTGCATTCACGTATGCACTAGCCTCTGTTTTGAAACCTACCCTGCATACTGAATTTTTTTCAGTCTTTTTAACCACGTCTTTCTGATAACTGGCCTGCTGAAGTTTCCCACTCGATAATCATGAAAGGTTGTAAAAAGTCTAAGCTCTACTATGAAAATTAGCATGTTTAATGTACGCGCATCCCCACTATGGGGTGTCAGGAGAAAAAACACACACAAACAAGTAAATGCCAGGTGACTGAGCCCCCAAAAGATGTACAATGTAATGAGTGTTATGCAGGTTTACACTGTTACCTTATTATTTTAAAACCAAGATCAAAACATGCAAAAGCACTTATCTCCTTAATCGATAGGGAGCCCTCGCAAAACACGCCCATCCTTCGTGTCAGTCGGAACTGAACTGCGACCCACCCTTCTTGAAGTGCCATCTGTAACATAAAGTGGAAACAGCCCAGGCGACGAACCTAATATAGACCCGCTGCCGGGCACAATGTCATCCCCTAACTTTTGGCGAATTTCAATCGTTGAGTGGGAGCAAGTTTTCCTGTTCCGTGGCTGAGATTTTGCATTCCGCTGGTAGATTCGGTGCAAGTTCAAGTTTTTCTCTGACAGATTCGGAGCAACCCGCGCCATGACAGAGCATTCCACGTGCTCTGTCTAGCAGAGACTGATTTCACCGGAATTCTGAGAATGCGCAGCCGTCATTTCTAGTACAATTGGGCAGCTAGGTTGTCTTCAGTGTTTTTTTTTTAGGTGGCGTCTGTCAAATCACCCTGTGCGCGTGTTTACATTCCTAAAATCACGTCGTTTGACTCTGCGGCACAGGCTGCGGCTGGTTTGCTTTTTACTTTGAGCGACAGCGAGAGGAATTGTTCTGCTAGCAGTAGCAGCAGCGGGGACAATGAGCCGTACGTGCTACACAAATTGATGTTGAATAAAATATTTTCTAGCCCACTGTGTTCACTGTCTAAGATAATTGGCTATGCCGAGGAGGTTCCCGATACCGGTTTAGTTACGTATGCGTAAACAAAATTCTGCAGTGACCTCATGCGGGCCATTCCACTAGCAAATCTGGCTTGATGCAATCCGACTGCTCAATTCAGGATTTCTGCGGCCACTCCAAATCTACCAGCAGCCTTCACCATTATTCCTACACCGTGGTTCTAAGCGATAGTATATGTAAAGAGGTGAGCATAATATACCATGAGACGTTAATAATAATTAATGCCTCGCCTTACTTTGTTCAGCTATGCTGACCTTATCTAAGCCTCTGAAATTTAAACAAAATCCAGATTGTTTGTTGCGTAAGCAACAGCAAGAATGTTTTATTCGCAACATATTGTATCGTGTTACCTAATGCAAAACATTCAAATTCCAAGCACCTTGTAGCGTACTGCAGGCACTTTGAGTGTTGCTATCTATCTATCTATCTATCTATCTATCTATCTATCTATCTATCTATCTATCTATATATCTATCTATCTATCTATCTATCTATCTATCTATCTATCTATCTATCTATCTATCTATCTATCTATCTATCTATCTGGTGTTGCAAGATTATCACTGTGCGTTCATGAAAGGAATAATGTGAAACTCTCGTCGCGTAGGGCAACACATCCTTTCCTCCAGACACATGTATCACATACCAGTATACAAGGAGCCACGGTACGCGCGTAGACGCCGCAGGTGTTTGGCAGTTTCTATCTGCCGAGGAACGGCAAAAACAGACAATGGTAATCTAAATACGAGAGTGCTAAGAAAAACCGACATCAGCAGTTTCTACCGATGAATGCAAAGAATCGAGTATTCTACCACTGAGGCACGCCATGGCTCGGAATTTTTTGAAAAGAAGGCCCTATGCAGGCCTAATGCTGGTAAAGCATCGATTGTGAGTTCAGTGCTGCCCATACAATTGTATAGGCTTGATATATCCAATTGTTTGATAAAGGGTTAGCATATATTTAGTTAAACATCATCCAGTGATGTTTGTCTACGTAGCACAATGTAGGGCTACTATCCTCACAAGCTCAAGCGCTACATTTCAGCTTACCGCTTCGGTGGTTGGTAACAATCAGGTTGCGGTTGGAATCATTACGCAACTGTAAACAACAGGTTATATAAAATATGTGTGGCTGTTAGGCATGTGTGTCTGTGCGTAAGCGTATAGCATTTGTTCACATACGTCCAGCGTCTTTTAGCGACGTCTCGCCCAGCACAAATAATAAATATGACACTACAATCGCTTTCCCTACGCATGCCACGCATGACATCGACTCCCATGGTACGTGGGATTCACCAAAATCTTTATTTGTAAGCGAGTGTAAAGGCGCGTCGTTTATGTTTTGCTTAGAAGCGACAATATTCTGCTCTTGCACGAAGCTCTGTGGTGCTGTTCTTTCATACCTTGAGCCCAGAGACATCTGCTAGCCCCTTTGAATGCAGTTTTTGTCTAGTCTTGTACAGCGAAAACAACATGTCCTGTGCATCGTTGATAGAAAGATAATTTAACCATAATAGAATAGAAAGAAAGCTGCTCGTACGCGTTTTTAGCGCATTCAGCGAATGCGCTTTTACGTCGGCCGATATGACTTGCGAAATATTGTTATATGCAAGCGCAATTCATACCACGCGGCTTTTTCACGGCAAGCATTAATCACGCACACACATTTTCGATTAACGTTTTTATTTTATCCATCGCACGCTGTTAGCAGTAAGACTCGTTTCTTAAAGTTTTGAAGTCGGCGATCCAGGAGCGCATTTTTCAAAAAGTATAGACTCGCAAATCTAGCTCGCAGCTTTCTCTTTTTCCTATTTACTTCGAGGGCTGTGTTGTGCATACAGTTCACTATCAGCGAGGGGCGAGCACGCACGTGTTAGTCAAAAGGTGTGAGCTTTTCGCCGTTCTGTTTCTGTGCAGATGAAGAAAAGACCTCGTATCGCCTTTTTTCCAGGTGCGGTTATCGGCTCCTCGAACGCGTTTATTTTGTTTTCCTGGTCTGATCATTGCAAGTGAGCGAAGGACCCGGTAAGAAAGTGATGACGACAAGTACGTCCGTTGTCGCAGGGCCTTCGACGCCTCACTGACCTAGAAAAGACCTTGCAATAGAATACGATGCCGTTCTGTGCGTTAGACGACCTGCAGATCTGCTATCTCATTGATGGCTGAAGTTTGACCTGAATTCATGACGACTCTTTGTTATACCATAATAGCATAAAGGTGAGTGCTGAATGCATACAGACGCGACCGTCGGGGTGTACTGTTCACGCAATACAAGCATGACTACACCAATTACGCTCTGTCGAGGAATAACGCATGCTTATCTAAAGTGCCCCTGAAAACAAAAGCACCTGCTAATCGTTTTGGTCAGTCGTCACTTGTCGCGTAGATAACACTGTTTAAAAGTACATGGTAACTCAGCCTTTGTAAGAGTCGTGCCTTCCAGAAACCTCCGTAGAGAGTAATACGGTCTTTAATTAAAATTTACCTTGTATTTTTAATTTTGAAAGAGAGTTGTCTACGAGAGAAATCAGAATATCACAAAAAAGGTACAATTATCTCCCCATAAATTGCATTGCCATTACCTCATTCTTAGCTGCTTCAGAAAACAGACGCGCAAAGAAATATATGCTAAATGCCTTGAAGGGACTGACAGTCGATGCATAAGGTCTAATATTCAACGGTGAAAAAACAACACACATCATTAGAAGTACCTCAACTTCCTACAGTTGATTGGTAAAGAGCCTGGAAATTAAGTGAAGGCGTCGGTTTTTTTTAATATTGAATGAAGTTTTACGAAATCATGTAAATATTTGTACCAATGTTGTACGCCCAGTCATATGTACAGACGCATATGGTTTATATAACCAGTTGTTAACGGCTGCGTAACATTGCCGACAGCAACTTGAGTATTAACAACACTAGAAACAATAAGCTAATACGTTGCCCTTGTGCTAGCGAGGATGGTAGCCCTGCACACTGCTACCTAAATATATTTCAGCGGATGGCGCCTAACTACAATTACCGTTAACACGACGCGACGGCTGTATATCATAGGAATACATATGAAATGTTTATAAAGTTTGACATCGAGCACAGCAACTGCAATCAATATTTATCGAGCAACACGGTCTACTTGAAAAACATTTCCACAACCTGGCGTGGCTATGTAGTACACTACTTGATTGTCCTGCAGAATGCGTCGGTTCGAGTCCTGCTGGGACCATATTTATTATTTGCATTCCATGGGTCAACGCTGCTGATGTTGATTTATTTGAACGTACACGCATTTAAATTAGCAATGTCTGTCCTCGCCATTCATCGGCAGATATCAAGTGTGGAACACCTGTGGCGTATACCCGCATACTTTTGGCACATAACCACCCTTGGCAAAACGATACGCGATACACGTGTATGGCGGAAAATGTTTTATGAAGTATGCAACGGGATTGTCACATCATTCCTGTCATGAGCAGTGAGTCATTCTCGCCAAACCGTCTTACCCTGCCACACGTATTTTGGTTTCATCATTATGATCAGCCTGGCTACGTTCACTGCAGGACAAAGGCCTCTCCCATGTTCCGCCAGTCGACTCAGTCCTGGGCTTGCTGCTGCCACTTTATACCCGCAAACTTCTTGATCTGATCTGCCCCACCTAACTTTCTGTCTCCCTCTAACCCGTTTGTCTTCTCTGGGAATGCATACTTCCCAGATGCATACGTCAATTTTAGTTGAGCGCAAGTTAACAGGGGGATCACGAGAGCACTCTTACGTAGATAGATAGATAGATAGATAGATAGATAGATAGATAGATAGATAGATAGATAGATAGATAGATAGATAGATAGATAGATAGATAGATAGATAGATAGATAGATAGATAGATAGATAGATAGATAGATAGATAGATAGATAGATAGATAGATAGATAGATAGATAGATAGATAGATAGATAGATAGATAGATAGATAGATAGATAGATAGATAGATAGATAGATAGATAGATAGATAGATATAGAGATTCGATAGATAGATAGATAGATAGATAGATAGGTAGGTAGGTAGATAGATAGATAGATATATTGAGTGAGTGAGTGAGTGAGTGACAGAAACAACTTTATTGGGTTCACAACGGAGGCGCTTAACTCGACGTCGCCTGGCCAGACCCACTCGGAGACGGTTAGGTTAAATCTGAACGCCCTCTGGCGGGCCCTCTCGGCGGCCTGCAGTACTCAAAGAAATGTTTGCCGATGTTTGCCAAGTACAATATAGGTAAATATGTACATACGTATCATCAATTGTGCGCACGCTCTACAGTATTTAGGAGCCACAATTGATTGTCTTTAGCAGATTGAAGCGACAGCTCCACCTTATAGTGTGAAAAGGAAACTATACTCTTTATACTGTGTAGCAACACGGCGCCGCCTGGCTTGTTTATTCATAGACGGTGCCTGACAACTGGTATTTCCAGATGATTGGCAGTGACTCTGTGCATTTGATTCATCATTGCAATAAGCACACGGTAGCTTTTTAATATTATTTTCTCAGGATTCAGACTTCCTTATCAACCCTGCTGACCGAAGGTACGAAATTGGTTACACTCCAAGGCTGTATCTGGGCTTGTCTTGTCTTCAGCGTTGCCTTTACCTGTCTAACCATCTTGTTTTCCTAAAAGAGAAAAAAACAAAAAAACATGGTAAACTTCATCAATTCATTGGTCTATTTCGCGTAATTTAGAAAGCTGCCCACTGTGCTATTCATAAAAAGAACGTCGGGTGCAGAGCTACAAAGCTTCTCTTGCTTTCATGCCTTAGCTTTGGCGTGCCAGGACACCTTTCGTAACATTCAGCACTCAAGGGCAAACGTTGAAAAAGCAGCCATGTATAAACCAATTCGCTGTTTATGGACAGGTGCTGGACGATCCCCGGTTTTGTGCACCGGCGTAGCTATAAAATGATTGACGGGGAACAAAAGCCTTGGCGACTAACCCACAGATTTTCGACACTTTCCTTCCTGTGTCTCGTCAGATATTTTGAATGAGTATTGCCTAAGCGACATGCAACATTAAAGTAATTAGTCTTTTACATATAAGTGTCTTCCTTTTACCTGAAGGGGGAAAAGAGTTTTTCCTTACTCCGCCTGAACCTAAAAGACATGATTTCTGATTCTGTGTTCGAAGTGACCAGAAGTTAGTTTCTTGAGTGCTACTAATATCGCAATCTTGAAACCTACCGAAAGGGCGAATACATGGACAGCTGTTGCTTACGCGGTGTTTTCTGGATGGGACAGAGCCGAACCCTCAGCGCCTGTATGAGCCACGTGACAAGGGTCTCAATGATAGCCTCCCAATGAGCCAAGACCACCCGTAGTTCATTGCAGCCCACAGCTGACAGATTGTTTTTCGCAGACAGGTTCGATTGCCTTTCAGTGCTCACTTTTGTGATGCGAAATGAGTGAAGCTACTTAAGGGTGTAAACATAGTACAGCTCAAGAGCTGCGATGCCTGTGTGAGTGGTGGCAACTGCACCCTTACCCACGTAGATATAATGCGTGAACTTGAACTCAAGATTAGGGTTTTCTTTTTTTTTCACTTTCGCGAATTGGAAATAAAACAGCTTTGCCGAATGGTAAAGCTCGTTTCCGATAAAGCACTGGTTTTTCTTTCTCTCAGGGGAAACAAGCTCGACTGGTGGCTCTTTCTATGACAACACGCAGGAGTATTTCTCTCTCTGACAGACTTCACATTAAGAACAGCAAGAGAATAATAGCGTCCACGAATGTCCACACTGAACGGTTGGTTGTCCCTGCAGGGAACGTGACATCCGAGCGATGCGTAATCACCTGGCACTCGTCATGCTGGTTGGGCAATCATATCATTACACCTTAACAATACTATGAGTCGCGAAATGCAGCAAAACACGCGGTGCCAACGGCCGCTCAATCCACGCAGGCTAGATTACATCAACGTATGGCTGCGTGTCAGAACACGTGACTGAGTGTTCAATCAGCGTCTTGGCCACATAGTGGCTTAACCCCTGCGTGCTACCTGCCTCTCTCTCTTTCTGTTTAGCCACAGTGCTTCTTCACTAGATGCGTTAGTGGTGCATATAAACAGGCAAGTGACGGGGATAGAAGACGTTGCGTACAATGGAGGCATTTTACCGGGATTATTGTCCTTTTAAGGTCACTGAAAACGGCCGCTTGCGTTTAAAAGTTAAGCAATGTGGTTTCCTACCAAAGTTCGAACGTACATGCGTTGATATATTGGCGTTACAGGCATTACTTACGAAAGTGCAATTCTAGCACTTCAAGATTATCTAACCAGGAATGTCATGTGTTCTTTATAAAATATAAGGTACTAATATTATTACTAACAATCTGACTCAGCTGCTCTTCTTGTGGAGTTCAATCTTGCACATGGAGCGCATAACAGGAAGTGGTTCGTGACGTGGGGTACTTGGCAATTGGTATCGGCACGTTTGCACAGCGCTAAGTGAACCTTAATAGAAGATAGGGCACCAAACATGACTCTGACTTTTGTCTTCTCTCTCCTCGTTCAATTTGCGCTGTGTTAGCATGTAAATAGACAGCGAAGTGTGAAATGACGAGAGTAAGCTGTCTTGACATTGCAATTAGATGAAAATAAATAGAAAACTTGAACAAACGCAATAAAAACACGAAGCTTCAGTCCATTCAAAATTCTGGATATTCCTGTACACGCATAAACGGGATACGCCCTTATCTAGGCACCAAGATATTCTAAGAAACGAACAAGAGCCACATTTAATTTGAATCATGATGCACTCGGTAAGTTCGAAGGAACATTTACGCATGCACTATCCTTTCGCATAAAAGGAGAAATAAAAGTGCAAAATACTTTCACCAGTGTCCATGCGTCAACCTCGGTACATCTTTGATGCCTTTCGATGCCTTTAAACTATGTTGAAACAAAGATTTGAAACAAAGGACTGTACGCAAATATTTTCAGCAACACTTTTTTTCTTTTGTAAAAGCCGTGAAACGCGAGCTATATGAATGGCACACTGTTCATGAATTGTGGCAGTGAAATACAAACATGTGCAGCATCAGCCCTTCTAGCACATGGTAGCCGGCAGACAACAGAATAATTATCACTTTGTTATCGACATCTTGATGCACACGTGATCTGAATATTGGAGAGGCAAGAGAGCACCTAATAATGTAATACAACAACGCAAATGTACAACACAAGTTTCCAAATCAACCCCCCTTCCCACATTTTAAACATTTGTTCCCTTTGGAAATTTTGATTGACAGCTAAGTTGGAGCTACCTAGCTGTCCTTTAATCGGAGCGTATATTTGAGTAAACAGTTAGCTCTACAATGTTTTCAAGAAATGTAAACATATATTTTAAACATAATATTAAAGAGTACTTACACTCATTTTGAGGGCCGCAAGAAAGCTGTAATCGCGCGCAGATCGGCCGGAGCATAACTCACCTGGTGTTGCGAGCTTTTGCGCACTACGCGTAACAGCTTGTGCGTTATAAATCGTATAACGGGGAGTAACAATGTAATCAATTATTCAATCAATCAATAAGAAGTATTGAGTAAAGCAGATCATGCGCTTTCCTTCGGGTAAGCATGAAAAGTTGCAGAGGCCAGCAATCCCATTGCTACAGTCTAATTCCTTGAAAAGCACGTTCCTACAGTTTGTCAAGGCCGATGTCATGTCACAAAGCTTTCTTTGAGCTTTGTGTCGCGAAGGCTCAAAACTTCTCACGTGGAGTTGGGGCGTTTCAAGAATTTATATTCCCAACTTCCAGAAAAAAAGCGATTCCACCCCCGATTTCTGTGTCAAAACCTGCAGGCAAACAGCTCTCCGTCGCTGTGACAGAATAATTCATCGGTGTGAGCTCTGGGAAAATGGCACCTACGCGCCGAAGATGTTACGGGTAACGTGACACCGCACATTACCCGAAAACTGTAACGTAAGTACGTTAATCGCTACAGTTCTAAAATTGTAACGAGTGCATTACTAAGTTGCCAAAAAAAAAAACGTGTTACCGGTAACGGCGTTACTTTCAACGCGTCACCGCGAACACTGCTAACTGGTAGAGATTCTGATACAGGTTCTTTAAAATAGTTCTACAGAAATGCTCTTCGTGCACGACCGCAGATATTCGGTATCAAACTGTTTCTAGGCTTCCAACGTATTTTAGGTTGCGCGTGAATGCTAGCCATATTTAAGAGAAAAAGCCATCCTGCTGCAGTTCGGCACCGTGAAAATTGGGAGACAGTGAAGCGATCGTCTCTTTTCTGCGAGGTTTGTATTTTTTATTTGATTTTACTAGTCTTTGCTAATTCTTTTCACTGTCAAATTAGTGGTTTTTCTTCGTTACTAAATGATAAGCTGCGTGGTGCGAGCTGATGGTTTTGGAGGGCGGGGGTCGCCCTAGACTGTACCCCTGTTATTAGCCTAATCCTTTCTTTCCTGCGCCAAAATCTGTTAGGCCCCTACCCCCTCTGTCCACCTTAGGATACTCAGTCTTGCCATTCTGGGAGAGGCACAGTCCATTCCTCCTTTCTATCGATTCCCATTTTCCCCACAGGTCAGGTGACTAGCGAGCACTAACGCTATGGTGACTAGAAGCCACCATACTAACGCCGCCAGCGCAAAGTCGCCACAGGTTGACTCAGGTAGCTTCACTGTAATGCATCATATGGCTCTGCAGGCATCTAGATACGGCGTCGCTTCTTGTCGCTGTTATTCACTGAAAAAATGATAAAAAAGTGACAATGAACACTGCTGTTACCATGAGGGCAAAATTCACACCAAATAATGCCGACCCAAAAACGATACAAGAAAGCTTGCGGAAAGCTACGAGCCTAACTGCGCAAAACTGTTCGCGGTATGTAATCTTTAAACATTTTATTATGATTTTGAAAGTATTGTATGCCTATAAAAGTGCTCAGAATTTTGTCTTTGGTGTTACCATATATTAGTTTTAGTAGTTACATTTGCATATGTCCGCTGCCTGTTATGTACTTGCGAGATAAGGCCCATATTAGGAATTTTAATCTGTCCTTTTGTCTCACCTTGAGTGCAAAAAATGTACTTGTTAAGCCTGAATAAAGCAATGAGAGAAAAAATTCCCACCCCCATCTACGAAGTGAAGGCTGATGATGGCGTGATGCAGTGTGCATTGGATACAGAATCCTGGCCTTCAATTTTGCACTGGTTAACTGCTTTTTATTTCGTTCTTGTTGACCTTTTGTTCGTTCGTAAGCTTTGATTGATAGGTGGTTAAATGTGAATTTTTTCTTGTGGTTTGACATTTTCTTTGTTCTGGTGTGTTCTTCCCTTTGATAACCTTTCTTTTTGGTTACAGATGTTTCGGTTTCTACATCTGCGGTAAACGCGAGGCGGCTGCGCATGGGTGGAGAGAGATTGTTATATTTCCTTTAAATAAAACGTTTGTTGAATATCCCGGTACCCTTGCGTGTATATGGCCCTTTTGCGAATTTGTAGGGCACGTATACCAACCCCTGTGCCAACACGACACCCCCACACTTGATTCGATTTTTTCATATGAGGGGTTTAACGTCCCAAAACCACGATATGATTCTTCGAGACATCATAGTGGAGGGCTCAGGAAATTTCGACCACCTGGGGTTCTTTAGCATGCACCAAAATCTGAGCGAACGGGCCTACAGCACTTCCACCTCAATCAGAAATGCAGCTACCGCAGACAGGATTCAATCCCTCGACATGTGGGTCAGCAGCCGAGTACCTTAGCCACTAGACGACCTCGGCGGAGCACCCACACTTAGTGCTAGCGCTAATGTTTTGAATTGTGTATCCCATTTTCTCAACGTTTTGCTTTCTATTTTGCTTGTGCTGTTTCAGTCCACTCGATGCTAATAGGCCTCAGTACTCAGGCGGATGGCATGAATTGTGTCACAGAAAACAGCATTAAAATCCACGAACAGAAGTTGTGGGCTCAAGCGGACGTTTCGACAAGTTTACTGGCGTCCTTAAAGGCTGCAACAGATTTTCTTAGCGCTAGTGGGTACATACTTCGTACCTTTTCTTACAATAAAAACAGAGGAGGAGGTGAGGGCAACTGCGGAAGCGGGGATGTGGGTTGTGAAGGAGCCACCGTGATGAATTTTTGTCACAGAGAAGAGGTATTCCGCGAATAAAACAGAAGAAAGAAAAAAATCGGGGGACGGTTGGATGTTTATGACAATATGAACATTCGATCGTGTAGGTAACGCTTCAACTAAAGAGCAGGCAATACCAGATTTTATACAATAGAAACAATCACTTGTGGCGCTTTTAACCACAGTGTATTCTGGAAGGTGTTTGGAATTTTTCCACCTTGGACGTGAGCGAGGTTTTCGTGGACTGTGTAATGTTGTTTTACGTTTACACGCACTAAATATCCCAAAAATTATTGCGGCAGTGATACACTATCTTTATTACTTTGTAAAACACTCTTCGAAAAAATTGTTGCTTGCCAACAAGGATTTTATTTTTACTGAGGATAGTAGTGATGGTTGGACGCGTATTTGAATAATTGGTTATAAGTGCAGCGGCGGGTATGTTTCTACTAAGGAAGCCCTTTTTGCCAGAATTTAGTTCCTATATATAGTTTAAATGCTTCGTTGTACACCTTGTTTAGGGAGTCCTGCAGGTAATTTCTTTGAACTATTGTTTTCTTTAGGTTGCCTTATTAGTGAACGTAGTCACCATCGTCACTGCAGATCCTTTTAATGCACCTCGCCTATCTCAAGATTATTCCTTCTATGTAAAGGCGCGGGTGATGAATAGTGTAATGCAGGTGTTTTTAGTTGTCTGTTAATTTTCTCTAAAGCGTCGCCTTTAATTTCCTCTTCGAATTGATACCGTTATGTCTAGGAAGGTAAGTTCAAGAAAATAATGGTGCATGGTTAATTCATTACTGGAGCGAAACTCGTTACAGTGATAAATAAATGAGTTTAGGGCAAATGCGTCATGTTCCCATATAATAGCTATGTTGTCTATATATATAGCGGTGATAATGGAAGACCTTTCTGGAGAAATTTTGATTTTAAGTCTCCCATAAAAAAGTTGACGTATGTTAGCTTATAAGAATTTTTCATGCCAGTTCCCAAAGTTTACAGGCAGGACGAACTAAATACCAAATTAATTAATTTTCTGTACTTGTTTTATTATCGAGAGGCATACTTCAGCGTTAGGAATTTGCTTACATTCTATGATTCATTTTGACTCGTCTTACAAGTTTACAGGCACTAGCTGAAATGAGATACACCTGATCGAATGTTCACATCGTGACGAAAGGTACATTGGCAAAAAGAAACTAGCCTTTCACGTTAGTCTAAAAAGCATCGATCCGACGCGGGAAAGAAATATATTTATGTATTTCTTTGAATATACTGCAGCCCAAGCACAGAGCTATAGCAGGAGGGGAAGAGTAATACAGGACAAAAGCAACAGAGATAAAAAAAACAGCTTAAAACTAAAATACGTTAGAGCACTATGCAAGAAAACAATGCTTTGCAGATTACAAACAACAACTTACATATGTGCGAAGTGATTAGTAGCGGCATCAATGAAATCATTCATTTGTAGTGAGTGAATCTTCCATGGTAGAGAATTCCAAAGCTCTATAGTGCGCGGAAAAAAACTAAAATTGAATGTGTTTGTACGAGCAAATAACGGCTTTATGTTCAAGTTGTGAGAGCTGCGGGTGTAAGTTTCCTTCATGAATAGTATGTTGTTACCGCTAAGAATGCCAGTGGAGGAGTTGATAATCGTATATAATAGTTTTAACGATTCAATTCGGTAGTCAGAATGCAATAATACAATGTATAGTGATTGTAGGGCTTGTGATGGTGAGAAGTTGTGGCTGTAGTTACGGAAAATGTAACGCGTGGCTTTAGGTTGGACACTGTGAAGTTATTTTAAGGTCACCTTATTTGTGAGGGTACCAAACTAGAGATGCATATTCTAAAACAGGCCGAATCAACGTTTTATACACAAGTAGTTTGGTATCACGGGGGGAGTCAGCTAAAGTACGGCGCAAATAACCTAATTTTTTTAGTGCTTTCCTGTAGATGTATTCGAGTTGGCTAGTCCTGGAAAGATTTCATGTTAGAATGACACCTATATATTTATAGTGTTACACTCTTCAAAGTTGTGTATTATCCACATGATAATCAAATAAAAACAAGTTCTGTCCATTGTAAAATGACATGACGACTGTTTCATTGCAATCGACGTTCATCTGCCATGTTTTGCACCAAGCCCTGAAAGAAATGAGCTATTGTAAAAGACGGTGATGATTTTCTGGAGAATTATTAAATTCGTACAATAAGCAATCGTCAGCATAATGTCTTATTTTGATGAGGTTCAGTGTGGTAAATCAGTTATATATATTTATATATATAAGGAACAATAATAGCCAAGTAGAGATCCCTGCGGAATACCTGATGGGAATAAACAAGGAATGACTCTACTGAACTGAAAACAAAACCAAATTGTGAATCATAATGAAGGAAACTGATATTCCAAGAAACAAGACGGGAAATATTGAGCATTTAATCAAGTTTCACTAGCAACTTAGAAGGAAGTACAGAGACGAAAGCTCTAGAGAAGTCAATGAAAACGGCATCTATTTGATTACCTATATCTAGGTTAGATATGACGTCATGAACGAAATGAACTAACTGTGTAACAGTGCTCTAGCCACGATGGAAACCGTGCTGAGCTGACGTCAGAACTTCATTTGAGTGGAGGAATTCTATGATATGTTTCTGAATATTATGTTCCAACATCTTGCAAGACTGTGGTGTGAGAGATATTAGCCTGCAATAAGATAAGAGTAGTATATCACCAAATTTGTACAAAGGCAATACTTTTGCTGTTTTCCATGAAGATGGTACTTCACTGCTGTCTAGGGATTTCTGGAAGATCACGGTTGTAACGGGCTGTCTATGCACAGTATCTCACGAGAAAGAAATTCGGTATGCCGTCCTAACTATGACATTTTTTGGTGTCGATATTCGAGATTAGGTTGAAGACACCTCCAGTGCTTATTACAATATCACTCAATTTATTGGTTTGTACGACTTGATTAAAGGCTGGAACAACATGGCTGTCGAGCTTAAACACTGACTGAAAATAGGAGTTGAATGCACTGGAAGATACTAGGAGGCTGTTCTGATAATATCATTAATCTTGACGGAGGAAGCGGTTGTAGTACTAGGCAAAACAGAAGTCCAAATCCTACGAGAAGTGGATCTAAGTAATGAAGGTAGTTTTACAGAAAAGTAGAAGTCTTTGGCATTTTTTGTAGCAGAGTGAAGTTCTGCCTTGGCTTACTCGAAGGAAGCTTGGAGCGCAGGGATCTCGTGTCTGATTTTACGCAGTCTGGAAACACGGCGAGATAACTTCAATATATCTCTGCTAATTGAAGAGAGTTCGTTATTCGTCTTTTTTGTTTTTAATGCAACGTAATTACTCAAGCAAAACTTCGCTAATGTCTTAAAATAACCGACAAGGTTGTCCACACGAGACGTAGTATAAGTGACAAAAATGGCCAAAGTTATCTGGAAAAGTAACAGAAATAAACGTATCATCAGCTTTTAACCTTCCCCCCTCTCTTCCTTCTTTCACTCTGTTCGCTTGTTCGTTTGTTTCCTGTTTATTTTATTCTCGTAATTCCTTTTCCTTTTGGCTCGCGCAATTCGCCACGGTGTCTTCACCCTCACTCGCCCTCAAACTTCTGCAGTGGCCTTCTTGTCCTCATTTGTTTGGGTTGGGGAAAATGGTGCGAAGCGTACAGACCATTACATCGGGCTAGGAGTAACTAACTGGTCACCAGCGCTCTCCTCTTTTATAGAGCGGGACAACTGCACGAAGTGTACTGGCTGGTGCTTGGGTGAGTGGCGTTGTTGAATAATTTAGAATGTTTTAGGCTGAACTGGGGATTTTTAAATGTGAAGCATGTTTAGCGAACCACAAGAACCTTAATTCTATCTATCTATCTATCTATCTATCTATCTATCTATCTATCTATCTATTTTTCTATCTATCTATCTATCTATCTATCTATCTATCTATCTATCTATCTATCTATCTATCTATATATTGATCTATCTATCAAATTTATCTGTCTATCCGGCCGCCCTACGGCTTTTGGCACTCCTGGCCCGGTATCAATACCAAAATTGGTATAGCGTAGCATGACAATATGCAAAGCGTAAGTGACTTTTCCTAACATGAAAATCAAGACGTGTATGTTATGAATTTTATCATTTCTTTTTGATGTTCTTGTTGCTTATATGATGGTTTCGTTCACATGACATATGGCGAAACTCGTATGGAATGACAAGACTGAATGGCGAACACAAGTGACAGACCCTAACATGGAAATCATGAAATGCATATCATATAAGTCATGACTACACGCCACGCTCATGGTGCGCTCGCTGTCGTTTCGCTAACTCCACATATGCCAAATTTATTACCACGTGACTTCAATAGGTGACGAAAGTAAATGACACGTCCAAATATGATAAACATGAGATGTGTCATGTAAAACATGACTACTTCCTACGCTCACAGCGTGCTCGCGACTGTTTCACTAGCTCCACGTATACCAAGTTTGGTATCACGTGACATGAATAGACAAAGGTAAATGAGACGTGCGAACAAGATAATCAATAAATGAAAGTCTAGTACGGCATAATTAACTTCCGCCTTGTTAAGTTGTGCTGAGTTTGAAATGACATATTAACCTTCCTGTTTTGTTATTCGCATATCATTGATTCTCACTGTACGGGGGATCTGACAATTTTTATCTTTTTTATGGCAATGTAAGCCAGCCGAAAGTAAGCGGGAAGTCACTGTGAGTCTTTGGTAGTTCTAAAAACTACTAAAAAAATACGACTGCTGTCTCAATAGCATGCGGCACGGATCACACAGCGCGCACGGTTTGCGGTTGCTTCATGGTACACATCGTTTGTTTTACGTGACATTTTCTATATTGACAAGTGCCGGATTATACCCAGAATTCTTAGTGTTCAACTCGGCCAAACGATAATCGGACATAGATTGACGACCAAACATATGAGGTGAAGTGCATAATCGGACATAGATTGACGACCAAACATATGCGGTGAAGTACAGCCCTGTTCATTACAAAACAACAAACACCACTCGTGTAGCCACCTGTGTTGTTTTCGCTTCGTTTTGTATTATATTTTAGTATGATAAGTTTGGTGAAAACAATTATTCTTGTAGCTCGACTAGACACGGTGATCAATGTAGTTGATGTGGCTTTGAACACGAACGAGAAACCCCTAACTTCGCATAGGGAAAACTAGCATGACACATTTATTTGTTTGGAGCCCCACTGTTGTTCGACAGAACATTCAATGAATTTTACATGAAAAGTACGCAGCGGAATTCTCGTCGTAAGTGTACAACTTACGTAAGCTGGTGTGATGTATCGTGCACGCTGTGAGACATGAAAGCCGAATTGTGAAAAAAACGTGTGGCACTTCGTGCTTGGAATAACTACCTCAGGAAGACAATTTTTAGCGTGGTCAAGAACCATGTCTGACAAGTCGCCAAACGATATGTAACCATTGTTATTTTTTCTCCAAAAGGAAAACAAAATTAAGTTACGCTGTTGCGCTTGTCTGTTGTTTCGTTTCTATAACTGTTGGTTAGCTTTGTGAACGACAACCAAGATTTCGCAAAAGCCTTACAACTCGTGGACAAAGTTAGTTGTTGAAAGAAACACAAAATCGCTCGTATGTTAATCGTAGGCTCGAGCCCGCCGGGTGCGCTTGGCGCCTCGTCGGTGGAAGAAACTATCTTCACTTTATCGCCACCGCAATCCAATAAAAAGCCACGACTCTAAAAAGGAACAGTAGCGTGTGGCATGTATACTTCAGCGTCACTTTTTGTGTACCAGAACCACCAGTGGCAATTTGGTGCATACCAGTGGGCAATGAAGGAGTGAGTAATAAGGCGTCAATAAATGTTGAGCAAAAGATAAACAGTTTGTGAGCAACAAAGAAATGCCGTCATCGCCAGGAAATCCCAACTGCGCTCTCACACACGATCGCATGAATGGCCTGGTGTTTAGGCGCTGCGACAGCACAAACCCCGAGTGAAAAGTAAACTTAAATATATCACTCCAGGAATGCTACGCAGGATGACAAGAGCTTGTCGGGCAGACGTGCTTGCCCCGAGCTCGTTCTGCGGCTGCCATGGAATGAAGACAGTGCGGAGAGCGTGATAGCAACATTGATAAAAATGGCTACGTGAACGCGCGTGGCGTAGGAAACGCATGTGGGACATTTGCAGCGGTTGCGAAAAAAACACCACGTGCGAGCTTGACAGCGCCATCGCTCAGTGAACATTTTGACAGTGCATCGACGTCCGCGTGATTTTCGGGCTATCTTTATGCCAAATAACACGCGCCTCCCACAGGCGCGTTCGTGGGCGTATGTCCTCTTTCGGACAGGTTCTTTAGTTCCACCTTCAGCCTGAAAATTTCCACTCTCGAAGGCAGCAAGAATGCACACGCAGCACTCTCATGCTGCTCGTTTTGCACCTTCAAATATTGCAAATAAATAGAAGGACAGGTGGTCTCCAGGGGCGCTGGCATCATGGTGACAACGCGGTTTGGATCGGATACGTCGTGAGCGCGGGGAAATTCAAAGCGAGACATCGTAGCTGCGTGATGATATCACAAATACTTTTGCGTGCATTTTGCATTGTTTGCGCGATAAAGCTGATAGATTAATCGTACCGCTCGATGTGATCCCTGCTCCTCCGCAAGAGCAGACGTGGTGGGCGTACCCGATATTAGCCGCGGGAGTCTGTCAATCAAACTGATTGACGCGTGAACTCGAGGATACAAACTTGTTGATTCTGAGAACGCTTCCATTAAACTCGTGACAGTAGTGCCAGTGTGACTGTCAAGCATTTAAGGTGGTGAAGACTAAGCGGCAACTTCTTTTCATATAAAATAATTCGGTCAGCTTGCACTACTTGTGAGAGGCTGGAGCCATCGAGGAGGAGCTTGCGATAACCAAGATTTTTGCGGCTTTTTAAGTTGGTCATCTTTTCATGTGCTTGATCGGCTTCAAAGCAAAGAACGCATTAGATCTGTCCTAATTTTCTTTATACTAACTGACTATGGCCTAATGACCAATACAATGAGCTGTTTTGTCTTCAATGATAAAGTTTCAGTCAAGAGGGAATTATTTCGGGTACAATAAGCAAGGTTATAATCACTATGGAGCTGTTAAACGTTATCCTGATCAGCACAATCTCATTTGTCATTATTTTGTAAGGGCTAATTAGCACGACTTTACTTATATTTCTCATATTTAACGTCACATTAATTAGAATAGTTGTGTTAGATCATTAACTGGCGTACTTTAGTTTGCCTGCTCCTAGCTTTGCATGACTTAATAAGCATGATATTTTTAAGATGTTGCATTGTTTACCACAGCCTTACCATGACTTAGAAAAATTAGCTTGTCATAGCATGTCCTGGCCTAACTAGCCAAGTATACTTCCCACCCAAATAGCTAATATGGCGGGCGCACGTGCTCAGGTGCTAGCAGACGATGAGCACGACAAAAAGGGCATGCACAGGCTGAGCAGCATGCCAGATTGCGCAGGCCGACCATGATGATTATCACGTGGCCTCCAACTTAGCTAAAATTGCGATGTTTTAAGATATTTGCCGCAACTAATTTGAGAGGCCACCGCCCTGATTATTCTAAAACAGAGTTAGTGTTGACATTCAACGCTTCAAAATAAATATACACACCCCGTGCCTCTAAAATTATCATCTAGAAAAATCTTTCACACTTTTATTGCATGGGGTGCCCCTCTGCACTGAGTGGAGCGACAAACATATTGCTACGTACCAGTGCACAGAAATGAAGGAGACAAAGAATACAGACTGGCGCGAGCTAATCTCGGTGGCGGGGGCTGCTCGCTTAACCGGCTTTAAATACATCTGCGAAAGAAGATCCCTCTGCTTTGAAAACACCGCTAAACTTTTTCTACCGTCATTGACGTGATGCCTGGTTTCATCGTATACAATAAAATACAGTGAGCTGAGGGGTGGATTTGACTTTTTCCTACTGTTGGCTCATTCAAAAGGGGGTGTCGCCAGAGCTTGGAAGATCCCTAGTTTCACAAAACTAGTGCCGAACTGGGCTTACCCTGCAGAGCACTGCAGGAAAAAAAATCGCTGTATTTTCAAAGAAGGTGGTAACACTTGCTTGGCCTGCTTCAACGGGTAGAAATATTCTTAAGCTTTTTCAATAGAAACAGTACCGAAAAATATGACACCGTCCACTTGCGACGCATTCGTGCTGTCGCATATTATCATGTTTGGCCCCGAACGGACGCAAACTTTTTAGGATGTCCCACAGACTCATTTTTTACTTATACTGCACCATTTGAGACGGACGTGAGCACGCCATAGCAAACAAAAACTGAGTGCAACGACAACGCGGAACTTTGCACGCTCTTGTGTGTTGCCAGACCAGAGACAGAACCGCCCGCTAGGCAATATGGCGGCGCCCACGTTAAAAAAGTCTATGCAAACTTACATTAAGAAAATCTCTTCTATCTAGTTTTGAAAGAGACAAGTCCACTTGTCGAAATGGCGACTAGAGCGCCCATCACCTCTGTGGACGCTAAAACGTTAACTGGCGCAAAACTCAACCACAAGCCATCGTCGACAGCATTGAACATCGTCTAGTTCTACGTTTTGCCTTCACTGGCTGGCTGCGTTTATTATATTTTCAAGATCCTGCCCCACCGAAAAAGCACGAAAGAAGTTTGGTCCATGCAGCTTGAATGGGCCTCTTGAGTACAGTGCCGGCTTGTGTTTTGGTGAGACACGACAACACCAGTCCACCATGGCGAGGATGTACCTGCGTTACTCGAGACAGTGCCGAAAAACATCGGTTCTTCCTGTCGCGTCACACTACACGACAAAGCCTAGCATTCTACTTCGGCGCGAAGTTTTATGATAACTATAAGCAGGTAAGGATACTTAATTACTTCTTTTTTTCATCTGTTCCAGCGACCATACGGTAGCCTCTGACGCTAGCTTAGCTTCCCGAGAGGATCATTCTTGGGAGCATGTGGTGCGGCTGATGTGTCACATGAGCTGGGATTCGGATAAAAAGGGACTGGGTTCCTGACAAGTCGGAGTGCAGGGCACCGTGGAGAGAAACGTGATGTTCTTGAAGGTCTCGTCTTCCATTTATCGAGGTTCTATTCTGAGTTGACCACATTTGGCCTTGTCTTGTACGCATGTCTTTTGTCAATAGTGCCGGCTCCTTGCCACTACTAGCCGACATATAAGATCTGCTTCAAAGTTCGTGCGGGTATTCTGCCCTCGCCGCTTGTCCTGGTCAAATTATGTTAACCTTGTTGAAAATACCTTCTTGACAATGCGAAGAACGCGCGCCTCCCTGGCTCTTCAAATTCATCGCCTCGTATAATGTGGTCGCCCATCCATGGTAGTATTACTGAGTGTCTATCACTAGACAGATTAAATCTCTGCTGGTGCTGCAGAGGCTTATCTGAAGAGCACCGGCTGCAGTCAGTGATGTTCGTCGATTGAAGTTTAGAGAAAGATTGCAGGATTTTTGCTCCAAATTCCTCTTCTGCTGCATCTACACGCAAGACGCTGACGAAAATACGAGATCCACAATCAAAAAGGGTCTTCTGACTAATACGTCTTCGTACTGTCCAATTAAAGATTGTCTTCATCACCACCGGACCTGGTACGTCTGTACATTGGACAACTTCACTGGTGATTATTTGCCATTTATAGTCTAATTCTATTACAAAACCGATTCTGGTTTTTGGTGTGTCCTCAGGCCAGTAGCCATTCGCGAGCACTTTGCCTTGTCTCCTTAGTTCTTGAAAAAATGCGTTGTTACTTGAAGGCAGAGCTACGTCGTGACAAATGAAAGGCGCAACTAGCGCTTCTATAACGATCGTAACGCTGTTGTACTGATCTAAAAGCTGTAGTATCACTGCGTTGCACTTTTGCAGTATTCAGGTTTCAGTGCTTCCGAAGGTGTTTAGCGTGAGACATGGCTTGCGGATCACTTTTAGCTTCAATTTGTGGGCTAGTTCTTATAGAATAAATGTACTCTGGCACCCTTCATCTGGAATTTCATGAATGCACTAGCTCCTGTCGTTGTTGCATATCTCGCCGTAAAAAGTGTGGAGGTACACCGCGTTGTCTTTGGTATACGATGAGTCTTCGCAGGAAGAAACAGTGTTCGAAGAACCACACGCTGTGGGGCTTTCTGAGGGTTTTGCAGTCGAAATCCTCCCGTGATTAGGGTTGCACATGCTTGAAGCTCATCTTCCGTGGCATGCACTGCAGGTAAGCTTGTCGCGGCAATCATTCGCTCAATGACCTTTTGAGGTACAGTGGAAGCACCGGTTGTCTTTCTGCAGCTGTTTTTTTTTACTGCACGAAGAATATTCGCGTTGGAATTGCGTGTCCCAGGCTGATCAGTATGGCAGAAATGGCACGTCCACCTTCTGTTAGACGAGATGTGCAAAACTGATGCCGTTTTTTGTTCGGTCTGAGCAATCGTCTAAACTAAATCTCTGATGTGGCAGAGCGCGCTTCTCTCTGCTTTCGAGCTCCACTCATACGGATAGTAGCAGTTTGTACAGCTCAACCTCCGACGCAGCCGAAGCGTCTACTGGTGTTCGCGACGAGGAGTCTTGCGCAGCGCGTACGTCCGATTGTCGTGCCAAGGCGCGCCGTCATTTTTCTCGTGAGAAACGAAGAACAACGTCCCACGGTAGAGCCTGTAGCATGGTGTTGACAAGCGTAGCTAATTACGTCAGTGTCGGCACGTTCAGGGCTCCAAGGCAGCAAATATACAGCTTCGTGCGTGGCATGTTACAGTTCTCGTAACCTATCGATTTTGTTGGCGGATGTCACCCTTGGGAGATTTTCTCAGCGCCGTCAGATGGTGTTGTATAATTGTCGTCTTATGGCCAACTATTTCCTTTAAAATATGCACGGCATCGGCGTAGCAAGATTCGGTCATGGGGAAAAGCACTCGTGCTGCTGCTGCGTCATCCAACAAAAAACTCCTGTAGTAGAATTCAGTGGATGCCATCAGGTTGTTGTTCAGATAAATAAGTAGTTGAAAGTGCTCCCGAAAGCCAGTCCACTGTTTACTATGACCTTTTGATGTTGGTATCTGCAGCTGCGGCAACCGGTGTGCCATAAATGTTGCTGGATTCGCGTGGCTAAAAGTCATTGGTGTTCTGCTTTCGCCGCTGGAAGCTTGCGCATGGCCGGCCTGAGCTCGTTCCATTTGCAATATTCTGCTACCTATCTCGGCGAGCACGCTGGCCGCTTTATCTTGATATTCCGCGATAGCCGTGTACTCTTCTTCAATACGTTCGGTCGGGATATGCTTTTCATACTGCTCGTTATTCTGCGACATCTCCTCATTGCTAGCGCAGAGTCACTGCTTTATGGCTGTGAGCTTCGTGATGGCGACACTAGTGGTTCAAGTGGAGTAAAATTGGCGCTTCTTTTTTGATCTGTGTACGTCGTGCGGATCGCTTGCCTTTGAGTCGATCCATTGGGAGAGCACTGCTGCTGGCTGACTTCGTTGTACCAACGCCGATCTTCGCGTCCGCAATTTATCATATCCTCACCGCCCGCGACCCAAAGCGAGAGTAGAAGCCGTGTGCGCCGTGGGTAGAGGGAAAGCTTGTCCGCACGTAGGTGTCCAGCACCAAATGATTTGGGTGCTAAATTGTTAACTGGTGCGAAGAACTCAGCCCAAGCCATCGTCGTCATTATCGAAGATAAACCTACTTCTTTGCGTTCACTGGCTCGCTGCGTTTATTATATTTTAAACACCCAGTTTATGGATTCTTTCATCGCAAGCTTCAATCCTTGCCTTCCTATCCTTTTTCAGGGACGAGGCTCCTAAAGCCGTGGGTTTTCTCACACATGTCTCTCGTGACCGGTTTGTCAACACCTTGTTGTATGACTCACTCAGCAGGTTGCGCTTGTGTTAGTTACAGACATACGGACACACAGACAGACAGACATGGACGGACGGATGGACAGACGAATGGACGGACGGATGGACAGACGAATGGACGGACAGACAGACACACAGACAGACAGACAGACAGACAGACAGACAGACAGACAGACAGACAGACAGACAGACAGACAGACAGACAGACTGACTGACTGACTGACTGACTGACTGACTGACTGACTGACAGACAGACAGACAGACAGACAGACGCATGGATGGATGCACGGACGCAGAGACAGCTGGATAGATGAAAAAACGAATGGGTGGACGGATGGAAGCACGGAAAGATGAATGCACGAGCGAACGGACGAACGCATGGATGGCTGGACACACAGGCGGATGAATTGATGCTTCGCCTCACTCATCGTCATTTAGCATACCGATATGCTGTGATTGTTTGGTAGGAAACAGCATGGTAACTATTATTCGCCACTATGTAGATGGAATGGTAATCGCTGTAGAAATGGAAATTAGGAAAGTGAATGCTAACGGATGCTAATTTGGTATACCCTAGTCCTACATAAGCGGAGAGCAACAACTTCCAAGAATGCAAGACGCTTACATTGCACCACACCGGTTTTTAAAAAGGGTTTTATTTATAGTAAAGGATGACACTTTAACACCATTAACTTTGCAGTCTTCACCTGACAGACATGTACACTCATAGTGCTAACGAAACACAATTATAACCAAGAGGACTGCTTGATTTTCAAAGAAATAAATGATTAGAATTTTGCACCTACGCGTGGTCAGCGAAAAAAAGTAAACAAGTTGAATTCCCGAAGCTTTACTTGATGAGCAACGTCATGCAACAAATTCAAGCCGGTTAGTGTGAGTGGGTTAGGTATAAAGCACCTTTATCTATGGCGAAAAGTGTCACAATTCTTTTTTTAGAGACCATTCCCATACTGTAATATGTTAATTCTTGTAGATTGCTTACCAGATTTAATTGTTCCATCGAATTTCTCCGAGCGCTCGTGTTCGTGGGCATTCTTCAAGGAAGTTTACCTTACAGTTAAGTTCTTCAAAGCGTGCTTTTTTGTAGAATACCTGCACTCAGTATTGTGCAAGTAACTGTAAAGATTCCACTAAGTATGTTCTTTCAGCCTCCATTGTACCGCTCATTGTACTCTGATCTTCCAGACAACGACGTGTTGAAGCGAGTCGGAAAAATGTACATTCCGCAGAATTCAAAACATTCTATAAACTCCACTCTGAAACATTGCCGATAAACACATGGTTAAAATGAAGAGGTATTTTTGTTCAATCTGTTAACTGTCGTCTATGCTATGTGCCGGAAACTATTAAACATTGCTATGCTAGCTGCAAAGATGCCATTCTGTTTTGCGATGTCCTTCAGCAAGCACTGAAAAAAAAATGTTTCGCCAATAATTCTCACAACCTACGTTATGTTCTACCAGCATCGCTTGATGAAGTGCCTATGATATGTTTTTCCACAAGGGTATGCACAGCATATGAAAGAAATGCTTGCAGGGCCACAATGCGGAACCCACCACTTCTTCAAGCACACACTTCATTCAAATGGCTATTCACTTCAAAAACATTTACGACAACCTAGACTTTAGATCGGACTAGTACTCCATCTTGGTAAGGTGTTTGGTCTCACCCCTTTTTGGTTTGTATAACACGATGTAAATAACTCATGCTGTGTCAGTCATTGAGTGTTTATCAGTAACGCTTGAGCGCTTATTGTCGTCATGTGGGTGTAATTTTGTTTGCTATATTTTTTCTTTATTACGCAAATACTTTCATAGATACCATGGAAATGGATGAGCACCACCATAGCTCTGTGGTAGAGCATCGGACGCTTTATTCGAAGATCGCACATTCAAAACCTGCCGGTGGCGAGTTACCTTTTCGTGGAGTTTTCTTTCTTCGCATATACATTACAGTTAATTCTAATGATATCCCCTGTACTTTTCTTGGAATAATTGTATGTCAGTTCTCAATAATATTGCATTTACTTCAAAGTAATTCCTCAATCAATTTTATTAGGCAGCCGTCCGTAGTTGTAAGCACTTACATCTTTCACAAAATAATAATTAGAATCTGTTTCTTAAACTTATTTTAAGCTTGTCTTCCACGTGGTCAATGTGGCATTATAAAAGAAGCCCTCGGCGCAAACACAATTTTCTTTAGCCGCTCGCACTGAAAGAACGAAGTGCTGTACGACAGTCGTCAAATATGCACCTCGTCTGGTTACTTTTTTAAGGATGAAAGGATTCATCGATTATATAAAGTGGTTCGCGCCGACTAAAACTGCCTGTGGCCAATCGCTTTAGTCGCTTCGGAGGATTCCTTAATTCTGTCGTTCTTAATCCAGCTGCGCTCTTTCAAAGAAGCCGCTCTATCAGCTCTTTCGTGCTGTGCCACTGTGCTAATCTTGTCAACCCTATGTATATATAGCTTCCGCAGTTGGTGCCTGACTGCAGGTGCTCAACAGTGAGCGCACCGCCAGCGTGCCCTTTCGTTAATGCACCATTTGCGGAAGTGCATAGCTTTGATGTACCCACAAAAAACACTTATAAGTGACGCTAAATGAAAGAGTGAGAAGGCTTCCCGGTTTGTTTTTGAAGCTGCATTGTTATTGACAGCTTGAAAGAGACTTTTCTTCTCGAAATATACGCCGGCAGACCGGCAGACCAGTTATACGTAAGCTTTATTTTCAAGAACTCGGTGCTCAATGGCTTACTATGATTTTCAGTTTAGCGCGCAATGCTTTGCGACTGTTATCTGCTGTTTCTCTTTTTTTATTTATTCAGTCTAACTTTTTGTGGCTGACCTTCACTTCCTTCTGCAAATGTCGCATTCGCACTTCAAGCGGAACTTTATCAGCACGTAAATACACTGTAAACATGAACATACCCAGCTAGGAGGAATCGGAGAAGGATGACCCCACTCTGTTCTGGTGGCCTCACTCAAACCAGGTTGTACCAGTGCAAATATATTCGTTTTCCACCGTTTTCCCCCGGTGGGCGCCGTACGAAGTAAATCCGAAGAAAATTGGTCCAATCACCTGATTATGCTCCCGTGGTTGCTCCGAAAATGCTCCGGCACATCGCTTTTGCCCCGGTTGATGCTCCCCGATAGGTGGATAGCAAAATGACGCGTCGTCTGCTATGGTACATCCGGTTCTAGGCCTATCCCTTGGCTGCTTCATTGTGCCTGCTGCGCAGTTTAATCGGGGAGAAAACAGGCGTGATTCTGTGACAAAATTGGTGTTGCTTGTTCAATGATTGTGTTCTTCAATACTTCTTGAGAATGAATAGATGATATTTCGTGCATTTCATAGAACGAAGCGAGACGTGGACATGGGCAAAAAACTAGGAACGCTGAGAGATGGGTTTTGAGCACAAGGTGTGGTCATGCTTCGTAACACGCAGTAATAATTCGCGGAATCTCCTAGATTTAGTATTTTCGAGCGCATACGCATACCGATACCACTTCGAAGTCACTCGCACATTTGTGCACATGCTCTCGAATGCCAATATGCGTACGACGTCTACATATGGACGCGTATTTGCATGATCAAGTATGCCGATATTGTATATTTCTTTTGCATGTTCTGCATCACTGACTGTCTTCAAACATATGGAAACAGGTGAGCACAAAACGGCCACTGAAATAATGGTATCCTTGGACGTCCACGATCGAAGTCGCTTTTGAAGCAACGAGTATTCTGGTATGGTGTCTCTGTTATGTCAGATTTACAAGCGTTAAGTGCCGATAGCTTGGGTTATACTCCGACTCATAGCCTTAGAGGCAATGATGCACAACTGTATGCTGAGTGCGGAGAATTTCACAAGCATTTAAAAATGTTTGAGTGTGTGACGGACGATACTTCAAGTAAAGGGATATTGAGAGGCGTAAAAAGAAAGCCGCAGAACTACGAGCGCGTTTCATTTCTAGTGTTCGAAACACAATATACTACGGCTATTTAATATACAAAGCCCAGAATGGTTTTTTTTTAACTCAAAAGTAAATAAACCATATTGCGGGTACACGAGTCGCACGAAAACAAGCAAACAGATATTTCATGATTCTATGATGTGCAGAAAATTTTTGTATGTGACAAAACATACGCGATGATAACCTTTGCTGCAAAACACAAGCATGTGTCTGGAGGTGCCAGCCGCTTCAATGAAAAAATGACCGCTCGCACCATTAAAAATAGCACAGGTTGATTGGCTTTGTCATTGAACCTTGCTGCATAGCACTCGAAAGTATTATGCATTGCTTTGTAAGAAGAGGGTACCACGAATGCAAGGTGGAACACGCAAAAAGCACCGGCACTGGAAAGAATGCCCTCACGCGACGATTTTGCTATTCACCTATTGCTCCCACTCATCACTCAGCGGCATTCATTGGCTGTTTGAGAAGTGACGTAGCAGCCTTGCCGCTGGGAGGCCGTTCCCCACAAACAAACATGGCGCAGACAGAGCCGGTGCAGTGGGGATTGTATAAAGCGTTCGGCCACGTTAGAGAAAAATTGTTCTGAACAGCCTCAGGATATCACAATGTGATCTCGCTGGTGTTGGGTGACCTGGCGGTTGCTGGTGAGTGAAAAAATGGCGAGTTAGCTCTTCTTGAATTACCTGTGTTATTCTTGTCAGGTAGTGCTAAGATTGGAAAATGTTTGGTTGATAAACCAAACACGTAATCAATTATTATGTTAATTTTACATCACGTCACTGAAAAATCAGCGGAATTTCGATAATCTGTTGTTTGCACTGCTGGTTTTTTTTCCAAACATAAGTTTGGTAAAGCAAAACGGAGAGGTGAGCAAGTTGGTACTGTTTCTTTATGGCGTAAACGTAGCGCAAAAAAAAGAGTAGATAAAGAAAGTCAACACCACAAGCGCTTGTGGTTATTCGCTTTCTTGTACTCCTCCTTTTTGGGCTGCATTTACGCCATAATTACTTCGGCAACTTGAATCAAGTCACTATTATTTTGAGCACTGATTTGATTGGCAACAATAAAAAATATTGTTGTTTTAGTTCGATTCTCTTAAACGTCTATAATTGCTATAGGTAAACCTAACAAGTTAAAAGATGTTTCTGGTCTTGTCAGTAAACATAAACGGTACCATTTCTCCGCCTTTCATATCAATAAATGGCAGGTCGAAGTCTACTACTGCGTAACAACAATTTTTATAGAATATGTAAGCTGAATTATTATAACTCGAATAACTAAAATAAGGGTTCATTTTTACAAATGTAGTGAATTGAGGTTGGGCAATGCGTTTGGTAAAGACTTTCAGAACGCATACACGCACTCATACTTGTGAAAAAGTTATTTTCGTCGCCGTGGTCGTGGACGAGTGGTTAAGGCGATGGTCTTGAAAAAGTTATTTTAGTTCGATAAGTGGTATCTGAAATAATAATCTAGAAGTGAACTGCAGTCTCCGTAGGGCATGGCGCTTTCCGGAAAGGAAATAGAGGGGCGAAAGAAGCTGAAGATACTACAGACGAGCAATGCAAAGAATGAGAAGTTGCTTGGCAGAACGAGTCATGCGGCGCACGTTCTGTGAAGGGGGGCGCGGGGGTAATAAAATCTACCCATCTGACAGCGCGGCTCAACATTCTAAGACAGAGTGGACAGAGAAAAAGGAAAAAGAGAAGGCAGCCTTTTGAAAAACTAGCCGTATTTTCTGTATTGGTGATGGGAGAAATTACCATCCTTGATGCTGCATTTTTTTCTCTCTCTTCAATTATGCTGCCGTGGCTGTGGCTGCAGTTTTTTTTGTGGTGCAAAACGGGAGTGTGAGCAGTGCTGAGACGTAGTTTTGACCTAAACAATGCAAAGACGCTGGCCTGTAAGCAAAAGAGGGAAAAATAATTTTTTAAAGAGGAAGGAGGCACTGGCACGTAGTGACGATTCCACGTGCATCACCTTCTGTGGCGTCAGGACATTTGCAAGGACCTTTAGGTTGAGTACACTGGTCGGCCTTTCCTTCTTTTTGTGAAAATCCAGTTGACTTAGGTGGCATAATGTTTGTGCATTTTAGTGCTTATTTGTTTTTTTGTAACGTTGTAGTGAATTTTTCCTTAAATTCTGCTTGAAGCTGTTTGTATAGAAATACATGCTCACGCATAACTACTCTGAAAAATGTTCACAAAGACAAGTATAAAAACAGAACGGGCAGTGCAAATAAAAAAACAATGCCAACTTACCTCGAAAATAATTTTCCAAATGAGATGAAGCTTGGCTTTTAATAAAGACAGGCCGCAACAATGCAAAGTGTAAGAGTCCATTTTTCTAGAAATATGACGATGTGCACGCACTAAAATGCGACTGTAGTATTAAGAGTTAATATCTGTTAAAATTAGGAAATGATTGGGAGGGGCATTTCTGATGCCGTCTACGAGAATATCAAAAAAGTGTTAGTTTAGTTGAAAATTCCTTTTGAATGTTTCCGCAAAGGTAGACCCACCGAACTAGAAATATATAGAAAACTTTGGCCCGTTTGCAACTTAGCTTGCGTTAGAAGGTGTGTTTTATCATGTTGAGGCTGTCTCACACCAGTATAAATTCAATGTGCTTCTTGATATTGAACGCTCATCCTGTCATCGTGTGTGTGTGTGTGGGAGGGGGGTGCGTGTGTGTGTGTGTTTCTAGTCAGTTTTAGAAGTTGTTTCTTCTCATAGACTCACAGACTGTATAGGATTTATTGAGTGTCCATGGCTTCGGTGTTCTCAGTTTCCGTGCTTGTCGCATAATTTGCACTTCTCATGTATAATAAATATGTTTTTCCTTAAACTATGCAGGAAGTAATCAGCTAAACTCTTGCGTCATCAATGAATCTGATAGATGGTCCTTCAGGGATTGTGAAGAGATGTTCTCGGTGGCCGTGCTTTCTCAGTTTGTCATGCATCGTGTTGCAGCATTATAGGCTTCATTTCGAAGCGCTGCGCTTCAAACTTGCGTGCTGCTGATTTTACAGGTTCTGTCTTATTTTGTTGTATTTTTGGTGGCCTTTTTCGTGTTTGTGTGTTCTTGTTTACTTTTTGTAAATGCTGGGTAATCATGCAGAAGTGGCAACTTAATTTGAATAAATTAAGGAATAATAACTCAAGAGTTTTCTTGAATTTCATTTGCTACAGCTCTGTGGAAAAGAATACACAGTAACTCTGCAGTGCTGGCATGTGAATTGGTACTTCCTTTATCTAACCAATGCGTGGAAAGAGCAGCATAGAATAAATAAACAGCGGAGCAAGCACTTTAAAATGTACTGATAAACCTCACTGAAATTATGTCCGGACGAAATATGTACATTCGTAAAATACTCCGGAGGTACCACATAAAAGCATCGCGTGGCTGAAGTAAAAAAAACGCAAAAATGCTCCGGAGGTGCCACGTTATCACTCCGGCCAGCCGAAGGAAAATTCCAGCAAAAAGTACTCCGGTGGCGCCAGGGAACTGCTCCGCTCGGCCGGAGGGAATTATCTGGTAAAAGTACTTCGGGTGCATCACGCGATTCCTCCGGCGAGCCGGAGCAAAAACTTTGCTCCGGATGTCCGGAGCGATAATTGCTTCGAATAGGGGGGACGCTAGAGGACAAGCGTTTTACTCTGACCTCAGAGTAATTTTTGCAGTATACAAACCATTTGAATTGGAACTTGAATGCAGAAGAGATTTTATAATAGGAAATTACAGGTTAGAAATCATTCGACACTTTTCGCATATAGTTTGTATATGATTTCGGTTAACTATATAGACGCTATTTAAAAATTCTGAATTCAAAACAGTTCCAGATTACAGACAAACAGGTAGACACGCGCGCGCGCGAGCTCACTGACAAATGTCACTTTTATTGTACACGCTGGTTAGCGTGACAATAACTGTTAAGGTTTAACGTCCCATAAGCCCCTAGTGAAAGGTTTCAGAAATTTAGACCTCCTCGGGTTCATTACCCTCCACCGAAAATCTGACCCCACGGGCCTACAGCATTTTTGCCTCCATCAAGAATTCAGCCGCGACTGCAGGGATTCAATACCATAAACTGCGGGTCAGCAGCCAAACACTTTAGCCACTAGACCTCTGTGGCGGGTCACGCTGGTTAGCAATAAACACAAACGGGCTTAACTTCCCGCGGCAGCTTTATCCGCAGCTGCAAAAACCACCGGCAAGTGGTTCTTGCAGCTGCTTTACGCCTGATGCTAGCTTATTGTGATTTATTATAAAGAGCAGGTTCTCATGAGATGACAAAAACAACTGTTTTTCAC
Organism: Rhipicephalus annulatus; assembly: GCA_013436015.1. Taxonomy (NCBI): domain Eukaryota; kingdom Metazoa; phylum Arthropoda; class Arachnida; order Ixodida; family Ixodidae; genus Rhipicephalus; species Rhipicephalus annulatus. The sequence goes on along the minus strand of WOVY01010358.1, from coordinate 77,552 downwards.
GCCATAGTAAGCGCCGCTGGTGCACGGAACACCATTTACGCGAAATAATTGAAACTAATTATATAAAAATATCCAGCAGAGAATGGGGTTCAAACACGGGCCCTCTGCGGAGTCTCGGCGCTTCTTGATACTGCATTTGCAAACATACACCTGGAGGAATCGTGTATAGCCAAAAATGACACTAGCTATTCTATTACAACATTGTATTGCTATTGGCCTCAAGGCCTACCCCTGCAAATGGCGGCGCCACCATCGGCTGAACATCCTTGGCAGGATAACTTGGTATCAGAAACTGCATCGGCTTAGGGATGAGAAAATCGATTACGATCAATCGATTATTCGCTTAATGGTCTGAAATTAATCGTTTAATCGTAATCGATTTTCGCCTTTCAAATAATTGAAATAATTTAATAAATCTATTCCATTAATCGACTATGGCACCCCATACTCTCGTCCCAACCTCGGCACTTGGCCGCAGCGCATGACTGCGAGGCGCGCTCTCCTGAAACACATATGCCATGCACGTCGCCGTTCTTCCACTGCTTTCACTACAATGCATATTTCTGCGCTAGCAGAACGAGCCAGGAGCTGGCGGTGGCCATACTCCATAGAGAAAGATATGAACTCGCCCTGATCTCTGTCGCGTACGCCTGGAACGGCGTCCCACTCCGAGCACTCCCCAACGCTTCAAGCACCGGCAGGTGGCGGCTCCACCCCATCGAGGCAGAAATGAACTTGCCTGCTTCTCTCCGGCTCACAGTCTACTGTTGCTACTGTTGCTAGTGCCTTCACCTCCTCTCCCTTAAGCTGGTTGAGCGTCGCCTGAGTATACGTGAGGCTTGCGTTGCTTGCGTGTTATCTTGTATAATAAATACACTTTGGTGGTTGTACTCCTACCTTTGGGATGTCATAATGCCGGGAAATCGAAAGAGAAGCGCAGTGTGGTCGGTGTTTGCTGAAGATGAGAAAGCGAAGACTGCTAGCTGTAATAAACGTGGCAAGCACTTCTCAAAGCCAGCGACGGAGACTCTAAGATATCACAAGCTGCACATTCACTCTAATCAGGTGCAATAATCCATCTCTCAAAGAAAGGTGGAAACGACGAAGGTGACAATGTTGAAGAACGCTATCCGGACGACACCAACCCGCCTCCTCAGGTAAGTTATCAATATCTCGCAGCCAACAGCCATCCCCCCGCAGGGGCGCCTGCGCAAGTAGGCGTTTGGTGTGTAGCGACACCACGGACCCGAGCTAACGGGGGAGTTTCTACTCCCTCCCACGCCTAGCCATGCGTGGCTTTGCCGTGTTCGGGGAAAAGGGGATCCTGGGGGTTGAGCCGGCGCTGGGTGATTGGACCTTGAAGGCCCCCCGGCAGAGGCAACACACCCCTTTGGCCCGGGCTTCACGTAGACGGCACCCCTGGGCTGACCCACCCAGGGGAAATCGGCAGTCGCCTTTTTCTATCTCCCTCTCCCTACATATTCGTCTTTATCTCTTACTATTTATCTGTCCTGTCTTCTACTCTCTTCCGTTTACTTCCAAACTTCCTGGCGGCTAGGGTTAACCCTGTGCAAATAGCCTACCTTGGTCTAGGCGCATTGGGTTATAGTTGCGTTGTACGGCTGGCGTCTGCAGGTTTTAGCATCCACAAACTTGTAGCGTCCCCTCGTTGGGCTCCGTGGTGGGTGGCCGCCAACGCTTCTGAAGAAAATTAAACTGGCATGCATAGAGCATTTCCCTTATTAAGTGATCGTACCGCCTTAAAGCGTGTACGCACCGAAGACTTAGGCTTTTTCAACCGATCAAGTGAAAACTTCCCTTTTTTCATGTTATACATAGTGAGATAAGCAGCAAGCAAGCCAGAACCGTATCACCCTTTGTAGTAGCCAGATGTCTCACAGAAACACTTGGAGCCGGGTACAAAGTTACCAAAATGGCCAGCGGAGACCTCCTCCTTGAAGTTCGAGAAAAAGAACAGTTTGAAAAGCTACACAATCTATCAACTTTTGGTGACACTCCCATCACTGTAACGCCACACAGATCGATGAACACAACCCGTGGAGTAGTATCTGATGCTGATTTGTTCGGCTTGACTGAAGAGGAACTTCTGGAGGGGTGGAAGAGTCAGAATGTGACCAATGTACAAAGGATCACCATTAGAAGAGACAACAAGGTAACACCAACGAAACACCTGATACTCACGTTCGCTTCCAGTAATCTGCCAGAAATATTCAAACAGGGTACACAAAGACCTCTCCCAGGCCGTGCATACCTAACCCGCGTCGATGTTTTAAATGCCAGAAGTATGGCCACGGCTCACAAAGCTGTCGTGGTCACCTAACTTGTGCACAATGCGGAGTGTCAGGCCACAATTCTGACAATTGCGAAGAACCATCACACTGTGTGAACTGTGGCGGAAATCATGCCGCGTACTCACGTTCATGTTCTTTCTGGAAAAAAGAAAAAGAGATCATCACTTTAAAGATAAAAGAAAACATTACATTTAAAGAAGCAAGAAAAAGAGTCTTGCCATTTTATGGCCCCACATATGCTGATGCGGCGCGCCAGGGAGCAGTGTCGCACCAGCCCTCGCCACTCCTTCGGCCTGCGCAGAGCGAGCCATTGGCAGTGGCGCCTGCCCCCAAGGCGGCAGTAGTTGAGTCTACTCCGCCTACTATTGAACAGAGACCAGAGACTCCAGGGTCCTCGGGTCTCAAGGCCTCACCTCGCCAGGTGAGGCCCAAGCTTCGAAAAACCAGCTCGCATGAGCGGGCATCCAGTGCCTCCAAGGAGGCAATGAATACGGCGGCACCCCTGGTGCCAAAAGAACGGCGCGGCTCTCTGGAGCGCGCCAAGAGAACTAAAAAGCTCATAACAGGGCCTGACAATGGCCCTGGTACTTGAGCTCGACCTTCCAGCTTAAACAAGTCACTCGCTTAACGTACACACAGCACTACTTTACTTCCAATATGGACACACAAATTATACACAGGAACGTCAGAGGACTGCTTAAGAACCTCGACGACGTACAAGAGCTTTTATACAAATACTCACCTCAAGTGCTGAGTGTACAGGAAACACACCTAAAATCCTCCAATACAAATTTTTTACGGGCTTACGTCATATACCGAAAGGACCGAGATGATGCTGTGGCGTCATCCGGTGGCGTAGCCATTATTATTAACCAAAGAATAGCGTGTACACATTTACCACTCCAGACATCTCTTGAGGCGGTGGCTGTTCGAGCGGTACTGTTAAACAAACTCGTCACCATCTGCTCTTTGTATGTACCTCCCCACCACCGTCTTGAAAGACGTGAATTTCAGTCTTTATTAGACGAACTGCCAGAACCTTATTTGCTTCTTGGGGACCTAAATGCACATAGTGGACTGTGGGGCGATTCTCGCTGTGATGCACGAGGTCGTCTCATTGAACAATTTCTCTTCTCTTCCGGTGCCTGTTTGTTGAATAGGAAATAGCCAACATACTATAATGTTGCCAACAAAACTTACTCGTCTATCGACCTCAGCATCGTATCACCTTCACTCCTACCCCTACTCAAATGGAAAATCATAAATAATCTATATGGTAGTGACCATTTTCCTGTAGTGTTGAGTTCACAAACAACATATGAAAGTCCTCTACACGTTCCCAAATGGCTGATAAACAAAGCAGACTGGGAACAGTTCCATAACACTACACGTTTGAGTTGGACAGGCATATGTAGGTTAAACATAGATGAAGCTGTGCAGTATTTCACAGCTTTTCTAACTGACGCAGCAGCCAAGTGCATACCGCAAACATCTGGAATGCCTGGCAAACGACACGTCCCATGGTGGAACAGAGACTGTCGTAATGCACGAAAGGAACAGAACAGGGCATGGAGGTTGCTGCGGAACTCGCCGACAGGGGAAAACCTTGAGAGCTTTAAGAAAATAAAATCTCGAGGCAGGAGAACGCGTCGGCAGGCCAGAAGAGAAAGTTGGCACAAGTTTTCATCAGGGATAAATTCGTATACACAAGAGGCCAAAGTCCGGAACATGGTTCGAAGGGTAGCAGGAAGAAAAGCACACTCACTCCCACTCGTAAACACACAAGGTGATACCTTGGAAGATCAGGCAAATTTCCTCGGGGCACATTTTGAACGGGTATCCAGCTCGTCCCACTATACTGACACTTTCCGAAAATACAGAACAAGAATAAAAAAAAATTGCCCGCAGCTTCCCTAGGGGGAACACTGAGGAGGATGCGGAGCATATAATTGGTTAACGGGGTGTTAAAGTGCGACTTACTTGGGTCGATGGCTAAATTGGTTAACGTGGTTGTGAAATGGGGTGTTAAATTGCGACTTACTTGGGTCGATGGCTAAATTGGTTAACGTGGTTGTAGGAGGGGGTGTTAAATGAGTGAACACGTACACACGTATGCGAAAGGACGGCGCTGGTCGAAGGGACGTCGATCATTGTGTTTGTGGATTCGTTGGAATTCATTTCACCGCGACCTTGGACGTCGGCGCGCCGTACAAACCAACCGACGAGCGGCAACTGAGCGAGCGAGCGCCGATCTTGAGTATATATACAGCGCGACGGCGCATGCACTGTCAGCTGTTGAATGTTCTCGAAGGAGAAGCGCGCACGCGGCACAGATGGCGACGGCGCGACGGCGCATGCGCTGCCAGCTGTCGAATGTTCTCGAAGGAGAAGCGCGCGCGGCACAGATGGTGGGCAACGGCGCGACGGCGCATGCGCGCGCGTCAGCTGTCGAATGTTCGAGAAGCGGTGCGGACGGCGCAGACGGCGCACTACAAGGCGCGAGTATAAGATGCTTCCGCATCTAAAACAGAAACTCAAACACATGATTGATTCATATGTGGGGTTTAACGTCCCAAAACCACTATATGATTATGAGAGACGCCGTAGTGGAGGGCTCCGGAAATTTAGACCACCTGGGGTTCTTTAACGTGCACCCAAATCTGAGCACACGGGCCTACAACATTTCCGCCTCCATCGGAAATGCAGCCGCCGCAGCCGGGATTCGAACCCGCGCCCTGCGGGTCAGCAGCCGAGTACCTTAGCCACTAGACCACCGCGGCGGGGCAGAAACTCAAACACAAATCCACTATATACGAGGCATATAACCAAGCTTTAAGTCTAGCGAAGCTCCGAACATCTCTAAACTCCTGCAGTACTTCTGCCCCAGGTTCTGACCGTGTGGTGTATGAAATGTTAAAAAACCTACCAGCCGAAACACAAAAAACCTTACTTTGTTTGTACAATGCTATCTGGTTTTCTGGCACCATCCCTACCTCCTGGAAAGAGGCTATTATTATTCCCATTTTGAAAGAGGGCAAGGACCCTTCTTTAGCTTCAAGTTATAGGCCTATTGCACTTACAAGTTGCTTGTGCAAAGTATTCGAAAAAATGATAAACTGCCGACTTGTACATATCCTTGAAACAAACAATTTGCTCGACCCATTTCAGTGCGGGTTTCGAGAAAGTAGATCCACCACAGACCACCTTGTTCGTATCGAGGCACAGATCAGAGACGCCTTCGTTCATAAACAATATTTTCTCTCTGTGTTCCTCGATATCGAAAAGGCGTATGATACAACATGGCGTTTCGGAATTCTAAGAGACCTGTCCCACCTTGGTGTGCGCGGAAGAATGTTTCATATAATCGAAAGTTACCTGTCAAACCGGACATTCCGTGTCCGTCTGGGCAGTGTGCTCTCCCAAACATTTGTCCAGGAAACAGGCGTGCCACAAGGTGGTGTGCTTAGTTGCACACTTTTTTTATCAAAATGAATTCTTTGCACTTGTCCATTCCCTGCAATATGTTCTATTGTACATATGTCGACGACGTTCAGCTTGGCTTCATGTCATGCAACTTGGCCATGTGTGAGCGGCAGGTTCAGCTGGGTTTAAATAAGGTCTCCAAATGGGCAGATGAAAACGGATTTCGACTTAACCCACAAAAAAGCACGTGTGTCTTGTTCTCTCGAAACAGAGGCATGCACTCGGAACCTGACATTCGACTGAACGCGCAACGTCTGTCCGTCAAAGCCGAGCATAAATTCTTAGGCTTAATCTTGGACAACAAGTTGACCTTCGTACCGCACATCAAATATTTAAAAACAAAATGTTTAAAAGCCATGAATGTTATAAAAGTGTTGTCACGTACTACGTGGGGTAGTGATAGGCAATGCCTCATAAACATCTATAGAAGCCTCATTCGCACCCGCTTAGATTATGGGGACGTTGTCTATCAGTCTGCTACTCAAAGTGCCTTGAATATGCTGGACCCCGTGCACCATTTGGGCATCCGCCTTTCTACGGGTGCTCTTCGCACCAGCCCCGTAGAAAGCCTTTATGCTGAGTCAAATGAGTGGTCGCTTCATCTGCAGAGAACATACATGTCCTTTGTTTATTTTCTTAAGGTGAAAGCAGACAAGAAGCACCCCTCATACTCTACAATTAATGATTTGTCGAGCTCAACTCTGTTTCAAAACAGGCCTTCGATGAGGTAGCCCTTCTTAGTTAGCCTGAAGTGTCTAGCTGAAGAAACTGAAGTGTCACTTGAACACAGTTTAATGGCTCCTGTAGCATACCCGCCACCGTGGCAGTGGCAGACTATAGACTGCGATGTGTCTTTCCTAGAAGTTACAAAACATGCACCTATTGCCCATATCCGAACATACTTTCTGGAACTTCAACACGAATACACACGCCCTGAGTTCTTCACAGATGCCTCCAAGACTAACTCCTCGGTGTCCTACGCTGCTGTCGGCCCATCCTTTTCGGATGCTGGCCCTCTACATCCACGCACAAGTATCTTCCCAGCGGAAGCTTACGCGATACTTGTGGCAGCTAAACACATCAAACAAATACAAATACAAAAAGCAGTAATTTATACAGACTCCCTCAGTGTGGTAACGGCTCTGCACAGTCTTAAAAAACAAAAAAACCCAGTCCTTGTCTCACTTTACTCCATTTTGTGCACACTCTACACACTCAAACAACATGTTGTAGTGTTCTGGGTGCCAGGGCACCGTGAGATCCAAGGCAACGTGAGGGCGGATCAGCTCGCTGCATCCGTCCATGAGAGCACCGCCATTACATCCATATCAATCCCGGCCCTTGATCTTAAGCCGTCTCTCAAACGAAACCTCAGGGACTACTGGCAGAGCAAGTGGGATACACACACACAAAACAAACTACACGTTATCAAGCCACACCTTGGCCATTGGCCACCAGTATCAAAATCACGTCTAACAGAGGTAACACTAACAAGACTCAGGATAGGACACACATACACGACACACACACACATCTTTTGTCCGGTGGTGATCCACCATTGTGTGATAAATGTGGTGAGGCATTAACAGTTCTTCACGTCTTAATTCAATGTAAACAATTGGACACTATAAGAAAACAACACTTTTCATTACCCTACCGACAACATATACCTTTACACCCTGCAATGTTCGTCGGTAGGGAACCGCTTTTTAGTTATAAATCATTGCTAGCGTTTTTAAAAGAAATTCATAGTTTTCATATCATATACCCGGGCATTCCGTAGCACGACCTCTCTTGAGAGGTTTTCGCTGCGGTGGCTACACAAGAAAGCACTTGCCTCACGGCCCTTGGACGCAAGGGTATGAACGAGTGAGGCACTTGTGCTAATGCCATACATATCCACCATCGTCTTTTATTATCACCAACTTTATTCATCTATTCGCACCACACACACCTTTCACGGCATGGTCATGATTTTATTACTTGTATGTTTTTACCCGCCTTACCGCCAGGAAATTTATGGCCCTTATACAGCCGCTAATCACAATCATCGTCCACATTCCATGTCCCATGAACTGGCACTCTTTGGCCATCAAATGGCCCTTGCGCCAAAAAACACCATATATTATCATCATCATCAACAGCCATCCATTTTTGTATAAGTTATCTTTAAAATCATTGGCTTTTTTACTGGCGCCAGTATGCCCTTCCGCATGAGTTAAATATGTCTCTCGTCTCTCTTTTACCTTTCTCAGGATTTCCTCACCCTCCTCCACAATGCATGTTTCAGCTGCGACTTTCCAACCAGTGCAGTCCCCGAATGCGCCTTCGGTTTCGATGAGCTCGACTAGGCAGGCTTCGAGAAAATACGACCTGCTACCGAATAGTGCAAGGATGATGGCCACAGGTGCTGTTATCCGCGTCATAAACCAACGAGGACGGGTCCCTTTTGTCCAATGTGCGAAAGTGGGAATATTCGCACACTGGACACAAGGTACCCGTCGTCGACACGTTCGAAAGTTGGAATTTTTTATCTTCAACGCATCAGATAAAAAGATTTGGGTCCATATGAAACACAAACGATGCCTCTCAAACAAACATATATCGGTTTTAAAGCACCCACAAAAAATATTGTTTAATTGATTAATTGATTAAACCGTTACACCAAAAGCAATAATCGATTGAAGGCTAAAGTGATTGACGGTTAACGAGTAATTGATTAAAAATTTTAATCGACCATCCTGCTTTGAGTGCTGCAGCGTGCCTTGGAAATGGTAGTTTCAATTTCAGCTTGTGCTGGGGTCTGTTTCAATGCGGAAGTTTTCTCGTTTTCTCGCTTTTTGAGTGCACATGAAGCCATCGTTACAGGAGCGACTGACTGTCGGCGAATGTGAGGAAGATGGTGCGCGCCCCACCGCGCTGGTCTAGTGGCTAAAGTACTCGGTTGCTGACCCGCAGGTTGCGGGATCAAATCCCGGCTGTGGCGGCTGCATTTCCGATGGAGGCAGAAATGTTGTAGGCCCGTGTACTCAGATTTGGGTGCACGTTAAAGAACCCCAGGTGGTCGAAGTACCCGGAGCCGTCTACTACGGCGTCTCTCATTATCATATCGTGGTTTTGGGACGTTAAACCACCCATATCAAACAAATCAGGAAGATGGGGCTGTACGTCTTTGTGTGCCGGACTACACAACAGAGCTAAGCGTCAGCTTGCACCGGTACCGGCAGAAGAAATTGCGTGAGGTGAAGGTTCTGAAGCTGGGAACCGGTAAGCAACCATCGGCTACAATTCGTAGCCGATGGTTGCTTACCGGTTCCCAGCTTCAGAACCTTCACCTTGTGTGCTACAAGCACTTTCAAGACGAAGTCCATCACTACTGCGTTGGCACTGCGGATCCATCGTCTGCTGCAGCACGGGGATGAAATAAAGGCAGCCGCCTCATATTGTGGCGATAAAGAGCAGCGCGAAGAAGCCTTGCTGGTTTTCGTGTACTGGGCAGTGAGTGGTCGCAAGTGCTCGACGGAGCACTGCAATCACTGGGGCCGGCACGGAAATGCGACACGTGGCGCCTTTGTGCCCCAGGAAAAGCCACAATGACGAGTTTCCGCCGAAAACGGACGTTGGACAACCAGGCTGTGCGTCTCTGACTGATAGGCCGCTGACACTCACACCAGCGTCAGATGTACAGGCACACGCCCTCAGAGGCACCTGGTATGCGGCCACTGTTCGGCAGCATGGACGGTCAGCCCAAGCGGCAAGATGACGGACTCATCACACCCCACTTGCAGTAAGCAAGATTCGCCGAAAGCGACAGCATCGCCGGAACCATACACGTGTTTGTGTTGTGTATATGTGCATGTTGGAGACGGTGCCGGCATAATGACTATCGTGAGCGCTGTGGTACCTGTTGTTGGACAGTGCAGTATGAACCTATTCTCCGATCTAGGGATATTGGGAAAAGAGACTGGTTATAATCAGCCCTCACCGGCTTCTTCAAGAGCTTTTTTTAGTGTAGAACGTTTTTAATGTTGAGCTTCGGGCCAGAGAGCTCTTGCCATGTACATAATGTAAATAAATTCTCTTCTAAAATCACCTCCCTGCTACCTCGACATATTTATCCCGGATATCAAGTGCTGCAAAAGCCGGGCCCCAACAACTGGATGGCAGCGTGGGAATAAGACTCAGCGACGACGAGTAAAATGTACTGGAGATCAGCCGAAAGCCTTAGCCCTGGCATTCTGCAGGATTGGCACAGAGTACCCCGACCGCACGTAATGGGTGAACGGCTGGCTTTGCGCTTCAAATATATCAGGTCTTTTATCCTATACCCGTTAAATATAGGTATAATAAACAACTGCATAGCCACTGTGGTGGTTATATCAGCACAGAGCAGCACTGGGTTATTATCTGAGCAAGTACGTTAAGCAGGAAACCTTAGGTAATTCAGTAGGAACATGTGCTAGTTTTGTGAAAGCCGAATGGGCCCGTTGCAAGAGGATTTGGGATGTTGGGAAAAGTGAAAGAGTGAAGAAAAAATAGAAAAATTGGCCGAGAGGGAGGTTGGCCACGTGCTACTGCTTGTGTGGTTAGGCTTTTAGTCTCCGCTGTGGGGTTTGCCAGGATTCAATTTTTCCAGGCTCAGAATTAAAACACTGGTGTGTTTGTGTTTTTTATTGTTGAGCCAAAGCAAAGTAGTCACCATGGACCTAATGAGATTAACGGCAGAAAATTTGTTAAACTTGTGTTAGGATCTCGACCTGGAATTTCATAACAATATGCCTACATCGCAACTCCATGAAGTAGTTCGCGAAAGCTAAAGTAACAAGGCGGATATCGAGCATTTCAGCAATACGTATTTAATAAAACAGGGACAGATAGACTAAGAAAAGGAGGAGATGACAAAAATCAGGAAGAGGAAGTTCAGAGGGTGCATAGAAAGGAAAAACACAAAAAGATGATGCAAGTATTAAACGAGGAGATTGAAAAACTAGATCGCAGGTTAGATACGAAACAGCAGAGGGGTCAATCAGCACAGATAGTGCACGAAAAGTGTGAGTAACCATTGAGTGTGATGAAAATCAGAGCTGTAGAAAAGTCAAACACCTGTGAGGGTAACAGCAGGTTCAAGAATGAACTGAGGCTGACAAGTGTCAAAGTTGCTACGCAAAGAGGAGAGGCCAGCGAAGGCCACAATAACTGCAACGAGGTGCTGTGCCAGGTGAATTCTAGTGATACAGCTAAGATAGTTTTGGAACAACTGGCACAAACACAAAGTGAGGGTGTCCCGACGTTGGATCTTGGCCGTGGATTCTAAGGAGGTTTCGACCCGCTAGGCAAGAACACCAGCGTTCGGCTAGCAGAGTGTAACGAAGTAGCGCAGGGTAGAGTAGTTGTTGACAGCTCCCAGGCATATGAGCTGGATTCACGAGAGATTCTTGCAGCGGTGGATCCAGCATGCGGTGTCCAAGGAGATTTCAACGCGCTAGACAGGAACACCAGAGCGAGTTCAAGAAAGGGGGCAAAAGTAGAGATTAGTAAATACAATGCAGTTGCTAGCAGTTCTCTGAAAGGCGAGCTAGCTTCTTCGGAAGAAAACAGTTGCAGTATTACGAGACGCTGAAGCTGCCCGAAAGTCTAGAGAGTGAGGGAGAAGATTAGTTGTGCGCAAATCATTTATAATACGGGGCCGAGACAGCTGACGAAACCAGCCAGAGTGCTGGCGACCAAGAGAGGCAAGTTGATGGATCAGAAATTGGCTCCAAGAAGAGGCTTAGGCGGAAGCGGCGTCGTAAGGGTGGAAGTGCGTCAAAGAGCACAAGCCGCTTAAAGGAAGGTTGTAAACCTTCGAACGTGAAGCGCTGGTTATCTGCGCCGAACTTGTGTTGCATGCGTCTGAGCCACTGGACAAAAATAAAATGAAATGCGCGTAGGATTAATGTGCAGACAAAAGTAACAGGACGGTGGGCCCCTCGTCATCCTATCCTTGGCAAGTTTGATGCAGCGCGAAGGTGCAAGGTCGACAGCTCGCGAGAGGTAACCGAGTGAGGGGAAGAATGCAAGTCACCAGCGAGGAGCTTGGTGGTGTTCGGAGGTGAAGCGAATGGGTTTTGTCATTGTTCCATTCACCGTGCACCAACGAAGGCCCACAGGGCGCGACCCACACGCATTCGTCTCAAAATTGAGTGATAGTGGTAAGCGTTTGCGAAGGCTTGTTACCGAGTTTGATTGTTTTGTTTTGAACTTCTGTGTTGACTGTTTAATAAGGACGAAACATTTCTTAATGAACTTCGCTGTCTTCGAGTGTATCTATATATATCTCTCTCTAACCGCTTACGTTTGGATGCTCTCGTGGTAACCCCCTTAGTTTGGCGTGAACCAAAATTAGCATAGGAGGGTAAGCTGGTGTGACGAATATGAGGTGCTGGTGAAGTGATGATCAATGTCACAATTCCGTCACGTACACCGTCAAACACTTCCCGCGAGACAGTGGCACATACCCACAGGTGAGTATGTGCCGCTGGTTTGCGGGTATGTGCCAGAAGTGATAGACGCTTATATCTCTCCAGGAACAACGAGAACACACATGAGCAGTTTTAACGTGCGAGCGTTAAAAATACCAGACACCAGCATAGCTTGTAAATTAGCTATGTCGGGTTTTATGGCGCAAAAGTAACTATGTTTATGATGCGCCAGACTCTAGCTGATTTTGATATTAGGGTTAAAATGTGAGGTGAAAATCAGATTTTTGTTTACAGTTTGTTTAGAAGACCTGCGGCTTCTAGAAGCCGAAAAACATCCTCTATAGGAATGAATTCATTTCCTGATAGTATTAACATTGGGTGTAAAGGTGTTTGTGTTCTCTAAAATTATTTAAAATAAGCGTGTCTTTTTTTTTCAAAGACGGGGCATGTTATTAAAATATGATTGATAGTCAGAGGTTTCTTGCAAATTTTGTATTCTGGCTTATCTCAGCACTTTAAATGTTGCGGGTGAGGTGAGTATAACCCATCCGCAGGCGGCATAGTGTTGTTTTGATGAAGTGCTTTAGGTGATTGCATGACTTATATTAATCTAGAATAGACTTCAAAATCTCAAGCTTGTTATGCACTGGAGCCTGCACTCTTCTCGCCATTTTGCCCTAAAGGCTCTCCGACATCTGTTGAAAGAGTCTCTGAATGGTACCCTTAATTCTGCTACGTTTGATGACTTGCCCTTGTTGCTACCCCGTCTGTCTTTCTGTTTCCTGAGATAATAACATGGCTAGGCACCCATACAAGTCGGCTTGTCTTGCCATTTTTTAGCTCTTTCTAGCTTCTGTAAAATGTCCCCAAAAACGGTTTGCTTTCCGACCTTGATTGCAGGGTTTTTATTGCGCTAAGGGAGTCAGTGTATATGACAGACTTTTCGTGATTTCATGATAAAATTTCTTCGAGAACAATCACAAGAGCATATACTTCTTCTGTAAAGAGAGATACAAATGACGGCAGTCATATGCATGTTTCTGAGTGTTTTGTAATGACGGCACTTTCTGTATGTTCTTGTGTTTTTGATCCATGAGTGTAGCATTCAAATGAGTGTTAAAGTTTTCTTGTATGGCTAGGGAATGCTGGATGATATGTTCCCGTGGAGTTTCCTTCTTTCTTAAATAAGTTAAGGCAAAGTAAGTGTAGTGCTTGATTGATTAATATGTGGGGTTTAACGTCCCAAAACCACCATATGATTATGAGAGACGCGGTAGTGGAGGGCTCCGGAAATTTCGACCACCTGGGGTTCTTTAACGTGCATCCAAATCTGAGCACACGGGCCTACAACATTTCCGCCTCCACCGGAAATGCAGCCGCCGCAGCCGGGATTGGAACCCGCAACCTGCAGGTCAGCAGCCGAGTGCCTTAGCCACTAGACCACCGCGGCGGGGCAAGTGTAGTGTTATGGTTGGTTTCATCACTAAGAGCCGAGTATATATATATATATATATATATATATATATATATATATATATATATATATATATATATATATATATATATATATATATATATGTATACCTCGTTCTGAAGCGACACTCTGAATTCCTGTACTTTCCCTCTCAGAGCTAGCTCATTGATTGGCTTCTTGCGTATCAGTTTCTGTCGTTCATTCTTCAAGTCTAAACGAATTCGAGACCGTTCCATTCTATGGTCATTGCATCGTACCTTGTCAACAACCTCCACACCCTGCACGATTCCTGGGTGTGCACTCATTATAAAGTCTATTTCGTTCTTATTTTCGCTATTAGGGCTCCTCCATGTCCACTTGTGGTTTTCTCGTTTTCGGTAAAAGGTATTCAAAATCCGTAAATTATTGCGTTCTGCGAATTCCACTAGTATTTGCTAACAGGGTAAAGAAAACATTAGAATTCAATCAACCAAAGCAACAAGCAGGATTTCTAACAGGCTACTCAACACTTGACAACATTCATACTATCAATCAGGTAATAGAGAAATGCTCAGAATATAACCAGCCACTATGCATAGCCTTTATAGATTACGAGAAGGCGTTTGATTCAGTAGAAATATCAGCCGTCATGCAGACAATGCGGAATCAGGGCGTAGATGAAGTATATATATAAACTTTCTGGAAGAAATCCACAGGGGATCAACTGCTACCATAGTGCTTCATAAAGAAAGCAGCATAATACCAATCAAGAAGAGTGTAAGGCAGGGGGACACAATCTCCCCAATGCTATTTACCGCGTGCTTACAGGAGGTTTTCAGAAGCCTCGAATGGGAACAGTTAGGGATAACAGTTAACGGAGAGTACCTTAGTAACCTGCGCTTCGCCGATGGCATTGCATTGCTGAATAACTCAGGGGACGAACTGCAACTCATGATTACGGAGTTAGACAAGGAGAACAGAAAGGTGGGTCTTAAAATTAATAATCAGAAAACAAAAGTAATGTACAACAACCTCGTAAAAGTGCAGCGCTTCGAGATAGGTAATAGTGCACTTCAAGTTGTAAAAGAATATGTCTACTTAGGGCAGGCAACAACCGCAGAGCCGAACCACGGGATTGAAGTAACTAGAAGAATAAGAATAGGGCGGAGCACATTTGGCAAGCACTCTCAAATTATGGCAGGTAGATTGCCACTATCCCTCAAGAGGAAGGTATATAACAGCTGTATCTTGCCGGTACTTAACTAGGCATCAGAATCCTGGAGACTTACAAAAAGGGTTCAGCTTAAATTGAGGACGACGCAGCGAGCAATGGAAAGAAAAATTGTAGATGTATCCTTAAGAGACAAGAAGAGAGCAGAGTGATTAGGGGACAAACGGGGGTTAAGGATACCATAGTTGAAATAAAGAAGAGGAAATGGACATGGGCCGGGCATGTAGCGCGTAGACAGGATAACCGCTGGTCATTAAGGGCAACTACCTGGATTCCCAGAGAAGGGAAGCGGGTTAGGGGGAGACAGAAGGTTAGGAGGGCAGATGAGATTAAGAAGTTTCCGGGTATAAATTGGTAGCAGCAAGCATAGGACCGGGTTAACTGGCGGAACATGGGAGAGGCCTTTGTCCTGCAGTGGATGTAGTCAGGCTGACGATGATGATGATGAAGTGTAATGCGAGAAGTCTAACCATGGAGCCAGTCTTTCCGGCATTCGGACAACGCTTAGCGCATGATACGGCACCTTATATTCTAGAAATAATTCTTCAAAGCGCAGGAGAAGTGGTCTTATTTTGGGCGGTCTGTTCTATTGTCTTCTGGTACTGATGCGGGAAGCAATAGTGAGATATATGTGGCTTGGTTTCTATCGAGTTATTAATACATGGGATATAGTAAGTAGCGCTCTTCTTTGTTCCAGGAAGGCTCGTTGTTTTCCGCATATGAGCTCATAACGGGTGAAGTTCTGTACACCCCAGTCGCCAAGCGCAATCCATGATTATGTATTGGGTCAAGACGTTTGAGGTAAAATTTTCTCGCTGACCAAGATATAACACTTCCGTAGTGAAGTATGCTGCGCACAATCAAGCAGTATATCCATAAAAAGGCAGACCCGATATTTATACCCAGTGTTTCCACGATAGTATTTACAGTATGTGGAGCGTCTCGTTTGCTTTCTTTTTTGTGTAATTCATGTGGGAAATGAAGCATAGTTTCCTGTCAAAGACTAGACCCAGGAACTGGCGTTCTGCCTTGAGCGGCAGTACATTACTGTTTATTTTTAGAAATGGGTCTTGATACAAGCCACGCTTTTGCGAAAAAAAGTATGGTAAGGGTTTTCTGAGTATAGAAGCGAAAGACATTTTGATCTGCCCATTGGGTCACATTGCTGATGCTTAGCTGCAGCTGCCTTTCACATGTGGATGCACTTGGAGCCCTACATGCAATCTGAAGATCATCAACATATAATGAGTGCATGATGAAGGGTGGGATTGCTTCATCAACTGAATTTATTTTGACAACCAAGAGTGTAGTGCTTAGCACGCAACACTGCGGCACACCATCTCATGAACAAAAGCACGCGCCCTAGCGTACTTGAAAGTTTCAGTTTGATAGAAAGTCAAAAATACAATTAAGGATTCTTTTGCGTATTTCGTGATTCGCCAGGTCTCTCAGTATTAATTCCGTATCTCCACCTGGTGTCGTAGGCCTCCTCCAGGTAAAAAAAAACACTGCTAGGCGGTGTTGCCTACGAAAGAAGGCCTCACATACTGTGTGTTCAGGTAGAACAAGATGATCGATCGTTGAAGGGTCTTTCTTATACCCACACTGATGATCATCTAGTAGGTTGTCTATTTCGAGAATGTATGTTAGTCTGATGTTTATTGTGCTTTCGTATGATTTTGCCATGTAGCTTGTAAGTGCTATGAGTCTGTAGCTACTCGGTGAAGTCAGTGGTTTTCCAGTTTTTAGGAATGGCTTTTAGAAATGGCACAACGGTTGCCATTTTTCATTTTTTGGGTATTTTGCCAGTTTTTCAACCCCGCTAAAGAAGTTGAAGGATGCTTGGGCGGCAGCTTGTGACAGGTCCGTGAGCATAGCGTAATGAATTCTGTATGGCCCGACTGCTGTCTTTTTCCTGGCGAAAGCACACAGTTTAAATCTTGAAGTGTCGAAGAAGCGTTGTACGGCTCATCCAGGCCACCGGTTAGTGGTATTTTTTGTTTTTCGGCAGTCTGTACGCCAGGAAAGATAGCGTGTAATTAGCGAAACTGGATATAGTGTAAAAGTGTTCGCCTAAACGGTCCGCCTGCTCCACTAGAGATGTCTGTGTGCCTGGGTCTGTAAGTGTGGACATTGCGTATGAGAAGTAGTCACCACTGAGTTTTTTAACCTGGTTCCACATACTCTTGGATGTGGCTGTGCTATTGATTGTAGATATGTATTCATGCCGGGATGACGTTTCTGGATCTCTACGAATAGATCGTGCTTTTGCTTTATCTCGTTTTAACGCGAGGAGGTTGTCACAAGTGGGGTACCTATTGAAGTTGCAGCATGCTTTATTTTATACTTTTTTTGGCTTTCGTACACTCACTAGAACACCATCGCTTTAGCTTTATTTCCACTAGTTCCGAAGACTGGCGAATAGTTTGCTCCGCTGGAGACAGTAAGCAAGCGGTTAACTTGTTATTTATTTATATATTGTTGGGTGTTCAGAGAACTCATCCTTTAGATTGGCTTTCTGTTTAGACAAAGGCCAGTTAGCTTGGTGAAGCTTCCAACGCTGTGGTCAAGAGCGTATGGTCGGAAGTGATGATATTAGTTTTACAACTGACGGTAGATGGTCGTTACCGTAACAGTTGTTGATTGTTTCCCATGAAAGATCACCAAACAATGAGCTAAAGCACAGTGCAAAATCTAAGCAACTCATGCTTCCTGTGTCTAGAGAGGAGTATGTTGGTGATGCAGTGTTTAAAAGACACTAATTGTTTGTTAGAATAAAATCTTCAACTACCTGCCCTCTACTGTCTGTCTTCACAGTACCCCACAGTATGTTGTGCACATTGAAATCTCCTGCCATTAGAAAAGGTTTAGGTAGCTGTTTCGCAATCAATTCTAGATCTTATACAGTAAAATGTGTATGAGGTGAAATGTACATAGAGAAATTAGTGACAGTTTTATGAGTTAAATTGTGGCTGTGGCCGTTTTGGTGAAACTGTTAATTATAACTTCTCTTTCCGCTATACCACTTTGAACAACGACGGCAACACCGCCCGACGGCCAGTTGCCTTCCAAGTGGTCATGACGTATAACAATGTAATTGTTTAGTATTTTCGTGTTTTTTGGCCCCACATTCGTTTCCTGCAAGCATAACGCTACAGGGGAGAAGCTTGTAAATATGTCCTTAACGTCGCTTAAGTTTTCTGTCATGCCTCTGCAGTTCCAATGACTGATGAATGCCATTATGTGAAATAATGTGTATAAAATTCAGTACTTCGAGTTAGTTGTGCAAAAGCTATAAAAACAATGCTATTCGTGTGCTTGGTCACTTCTGTTTTTGTGGGGTCAAAAATGTGTTTCAGCTCCCTTTTCCTTTTTTTGCAGGAGGGATGATGGGCTGCCTGATTGCCCTGTTGGTTAGAGCAGGGTCTGCTAGGCTTTCAGTGTCCGATGGACTGACGTCAATGGAGCCTGCACCATTAGGGTGCTCAACACTTTTGGTTCCTGGCGATGATGCTGGCATCCTCAAGGGAGGCTGGCTACTCAATAGCGTCGTTAAGACTTCTTTTTTCTGGACATTATATTGGCTGGCATATCAACACTGGTCAAACCTTTATGGTATCCCTGAAAAAGGCACTTGATGCCTTTTTTTTCTCCTTGTCTGGGGTATTAACTGCGGCCACTAGGTCCTAAAGTTTAACCTGTGTGCCTACAGAGACCGTCGGCAGTGCCTTCCCCGTCTGCACTGCTTCAGAGTAAATGTCCTTTCGGTTGAAGCACCACTCGCTTGCGCGCTTCTGGATACAGTATGTTTTCTTTGGTTTTCAGTGAATGTCCTTTTATTTTTGCCATTCTGGGCAGGAGCATGGGTAGGCTGCATGGAGCTCCATGCAGTTCACACAGCTTAAAGCGCTGGTGCACTCGCTATCATCATGTTCATTCTGGCCGCATGTTACGTAGGTTGGGTTACCACGACATGAATAAGACCCATGCCTAAACTTGTGGCACCAGAAGCACCTGTGAGGATTAGGTAAGTACGGCCTCACACGCTGGTGTAAGTACGCCAACTTAACTGCTATAGGAAGAGTCGTGCATGCGAAGATTAGTATTACATTCCTTGTGCGGGTTTCCTTCTTATCTCTACGGATGAAGATCGGTCGTGCAGCAAGCGCACCTTGATCTGGTAGAGCTTCCTCGATTTCTCCGTTGGTGCACTTAAGCAGTTCATTGTCGGATATTACTCCCCGCGTGTTATTACGGTGAGCTGTTAAACAGACATTATGTTGTCGAATTCTCCCAATTTGTCTGATTTTGTCGTTTTGTTCTTTGTTTTCCGCTTCTATAACGATATCTCCTGAAATCAATTTGTCTTGCCCTGTAATTGTGTTCAATGCGTTCATTGACTGCTTTTGTATTCGGAAAAGGTGATATATCCTGAATCTTCATCTCAGTCAAAGACGTTCGAACAAAAAAATTTTGTGTATTCGCTCTCTTTAGTCAGCAATTTTTATTTGCCTCGGTGCGACCATATTTACAGAACCGATCATTGTGGAAAGGGGGGCACCTTTTTTTCATAGAAAAGCATGATCATTCGGTAGGTATGCTGGCCACCCACCATGGAGTCCAACAATGGGAATGTATACAGACGTTAGCCATAGATTGCTAGTATAACCATATGGCCCTGACTAAGGGAGGTCATTCCCCCAGGGTTAAACCTGACCGCCAGAAATTTTGGAAGTAAATGCAAAAGAGAAGATGAGAAGACAGGTAAAAATATAAAAATAAAGATGAAAATGTAGAGAGATAAGCAGGAAAATGCGAGCTCCGAGTTCCCCTGGGTGGATTAGCCCACGAGTGCCATCTACGTTAAGCTGGAGTCAAATGGTTGTGTTGCCTCCGCCGGGGGGGGGGGGGGGGCCTTAAAAGTCCAATTACTCAGAGTCAACTACACCCCGAGGTTCCCTTTTCCCTGGGCGTGGCAATGCCACGTACGGCTAGTCGTCAGAGGGAGTCGACCCCCCCCCCCCCCCCCCCCGCCGTTAGCTTGGGTCCATGGTGTCGCTTCACACCAAGCGCCTACTTGCGCAGACGCCCCTGCGGAGGCATCGGTAGCATCAACCTGACGAATGCAAAAAGTTAATGTCAGGGTGCCAGCTGGAATTTAACCCAAGAATTATGCGTGGAAATGACGCATTTTACCACAGAGCTACGCCATGCCTATAGGAACTACTTTCCTAATAGGCGCTAATCTTCACGAAACGTCAATAGTGGCTGCAGTGCTGCCTATAGCCAATTTTACAAACATCACACATGTACTCCTTTAATGCAGCCGTCACATCGGGTTAACGTCAATTGTGGTTAGTTGCCATCGGCTGAAGTTGAAATATGTAGCAGTGTCCAGGGCCAGCATCATCGCAAGCACTAGTGCTTCATATCAGCTGCTGGTGTTGCTAATACGCAATGCGCAGGTTGAAACAACTGGTTATATAAACATCCGAAACTCTTCGACATATGTCCGTGCGTGCAACATTTGTTAATATATTTAGCGTCATTTCATGACGTGTCGTACAATAAAATATTGCAACACGGTCACCTGCCCTCCGCATGCTTCGCATAACGTCGATTCCCAGGTACGTGAGATCTGCTGATTTTTTTTATTTTGGTTTTGTAACTTGTTCTTGTGTATCGGCTACTAGATAGCGTTTAGGTAACAAGTGCTAGGTTTTATTTATTTCCTATGTTTTGTAAGTTTTGGTTTTGAAAGTAAGCGCTGTGTGGTTGCATAACGACACGCCTAGGAGTGTATGTGGAGTGGGAGCGATGTAAGAAATGGATTTTGAGTGACCGCAGAGAAGCAAGAATATTCATTGTAAGTATTTTCAGGTTTCTAGGGAAAGTTCTTTTTGTTATTTTTCGTGTTTTTTTCATCTGCTCGATGTGGATGTGAGTAAGAAAAGCTAGTTTGTGAGTTCATGTATATGGTTTATGAGCATGATAACCGCAAGGAGAGTTAGTAGTTCATCCGAGCAGCAGTACTATAACGTACGACTGCGAACATGTACTGTAAATGTTCCTGGTGCCGGTGCAGCACGACCATTATCTCTTCGTCAGCTCAAAAGAAACTGACAACTCGCTTTCGTGGCACAAAATTTTCGGGACTCAAACATAGCGTGAAGCAAAAGGCTTTATTTTATGAATAAGAGGCTTGGTTGACTCACAGCTGATTACTGACGCTGGTACAGAAATATGCCTCAAACAGTACATCGATTGCGATACCACTTTCTGGAACGCAGTTCAACAGAAAGATTTTTCTCTAACGGGGATTGGGAGCTTCGGCGAAAGTTCAGAGACCCTTTCCGCCAATTGCTGCTTTGTGTTCTGTTATGCGGTTTAAGGAACGTTGTTTTAGATGATTTTTTGGACTCGATGTGTCTCAGTCCAGGCAGGGCCTGTAGCTGTGTGTAGTTTTGTGTAATCCCAAAAAGAAGAGCCCCATGAACGACCGACAATGCCGTAGTGCGTTGTCAGCAGGGGCCTAGAGGACGACGCCCACCAACGACGCTTGGGGCACCTGTACGGCTGGTCCTCCTCAGGTCAAGTCTTCCGCTGGTGGATGAGCTGTGCCGATCGGCGAAACACCCTTTGATGCAGGTGTCGGGACGGAAGAAAGGGAGCCACCTCACTTTCTGCCGATAAGGAGCAGCGCGAAAACGCCCTGCTGTTTTTTTTGTACTGGGCGGTGCGTGGTTGCAATTACTCGACGGACTTCGGACCACCACGCTTTGCGTCTCTGTCTGATAGGCCACTGACGCTCAAATTAGTGCCAGAGGTCCATGCCCAAACCCTCAGATGCACTTGGATGACGGCCCCCGTTCGACAGCATGGTTAGTCGGCCCTAGCGCCGAGATGTCGGACTCATCATACCCCACTTGCTACAAGCAAGATTCGCCGGATTAGATTGCATCGCAGGAACCATAGACGTGTTTGGGATGACGATAGTTACAGCGCAACAACAACACGACGACACAGAGACAAGAAGGACACTTTCGCGTCCTTCTTGTCTCTGTGTCGTCGTGTTGTTCTCGCGCTATAACTATCGTCATGCCATACCAACTAGCCCAAGCTGCCACACTTCTAAGTTACGTGTTTGGGGTTCTGTATGTGTGTATGTTGGAGGTGGTGCCGGCGTAAGGACCCTCGTTCACGCTGTGGTAGTTGTTATTAGACAGTGGAGTAGGGACCTATTCCTCGATCTATGGATCTCGTAAAAGGAGACTGGTTATAATCAGTCCTCGCGGGCTGCTTGGAAAGTTTTTTTTTTCAATGTAGAGCTTTTTGATGCAGACAAGTACTCTAATGTAAATAAATCCTTTACTAAATTTACCTTTCTGCTGCCTCGACATCTTCTTCCTAGATCTCCGGTGCCCCAAAGGCTCGTCGCAGCGTCGAGACAGTGACTGTAAACTATTTTGTGTTTTCTGTTCACCAAAACGACTATTTTGACACTACAGAACAAATTTCATTCGGAAGTACTTAGAGAATTCTCCTGGACAGCTAGCTACCGTGGAGCATTTTTCTAGAGTACTGACGGTGAAACCTAAGGGCAGCGCGCCGGTGGTATTCTGCACGCCAACGAGGCGCGTCTGATTGAGCGCAGTTCAGTAACTCCTCGGGGCCAATAGCGCAGGTCGGTTTGAGCATGAGCAAAAGATGCAGTGGTGAAGAAGGTAAATGCAGACAACAGGATGAGCGCTTGCCTGTGTTGGCTTTCTTCACTGTTGCCTCTCCTCTTCATGCCGATATTGAGCTGCGCCATAGGAATACTATTTTATAATGCACTAAAACTCGCTCACTCTGCAGAACTTCTTGATGTGTAATACAGCGTTTCAGAAGAGTAGAATCACAATCAGGCTTCACACAATGCGAATTGCATTACGATTGGGTCGTTTAAACTTTTGAATTCATTACAAAAGGCTCGGCCAGAATTCGTCATCCTTAGCTACCATATTCGCTAAGTGCGCTCAATTTCTTACATGTCATGGTGTAGCGAGAGGCTCGCCTCCCCAGAATAATGAATACTGGCATAGTTGGTGCTGGTTTTCTATATAGAAGTTATGATAACTTAATGAGCAGGGAATACTCGCAGTAGTTACAGTGAAGTGTTTTTAAAAGGTTCTGGAAATCCACTCTTCCTCTTTTCTTTGTGAACGGGAAGCACTTTCCACGCAAGCAGGACGTTATTTTATATTTTTTTCTATGCAAACTTGTGAACAAGCCCATAACTCAAGTAAAAGCGGCTGTAGAATTATTGCAGCCCGAACAAAACAGTATAGTATACTGTATGCTAGTATAATTGCAACTGCTGAAATTCTGCGCTGTGAATTTCGTATGAAGAAATAATGCTTCAATCAGTTCTTGCAAATGCACGGTTTGTTGTAAAGGTAATGTGCGTAGTCACCTATACACGCAAGTCCTGCAGAACACACCAATTCATCAGGCAGCCACGTGAAACAACCAGATTGTGCATATTTCAGCTGTTGTGCAGGCAACAATATGAGAATGTCTTGTAAGGAATGCACTATATTTGTTGCTTAGGTGATTTGATGAAAAGGTGTGCCCAACAGCCATGAGGAAAAGACCGCTTGTCGAAATGCTCCAGCGACACTACGTGTTTCAAAAATTTTTTCACCTTGTCAAGCTGCCATCTTCTTATAAACTTTTTGTGGTTTTATTGAGTCGACCCTGTAACGCGAAAGTAACAAAACTTATTCATTTGAATTCACATATAGACTGTCCTTGCCTATAAAGTATCTCCTAATGTTCTGCAATTCCAACAGAAGGTCCTGTTTTCAGAAGTACTAACGGCCAAGTTAACCCACAATTCTCACGTATATGCATCCGAATCAAGACTGATTCTGTGCTAGTATAGCTAGTTCTGAGCAAGTAGGTTTCCTCGCTAGAGTCCAAAAGTAGTGGACAGAAAACGCGACGCCTGCCCGAAAACATTTTTTACTTCATAGCTTGTTTCATGCCGATTCCTAAGCAGGATGCATAATCGCATTTCGGCATCGTACTACCAGAATATCTATCGAGGCTTCTTGCAGTGTTTCTGTATTTGCAGCGAGATGTCATATGCATTCTTTCCCTACATGTGAGAAATGGGACTGTATACCAGTGGAAATGACAGTAAATGTTTCGAAGTCCTACATGCGAACACAGGACCGTGATAGTATTCATGAAGGCATGAGCCCTCATTCTGTATTGCATGGTACTGGAGGCAACATTTTCTTCCACTTGGGTGATATCACTGCGGTTCTTTTATTAATGTTAACTAACGCGGTGACAGCCATTCATGCCACGTATAACGTATACGCCTTCAAAGGAGTCAGCAATTCACACAAGCGTCAATTGCAGGCATGTAACACGTGACAGAATTGAACGCTCTGAGCATTGATATGATTGATTGATTGACATGTTGGGCTAAACCTCCCAAAACCACCATATGATTATGAGAGACACCTTAGTGGAGGGCTCCGGAACTTTCGACCACCTGGAGTTCTTCAACGGGCATCCATCTCTGAGCACACGGGCCTACAACCTTTCCGCCTCCATCGTAGATGCAGCCGCCGCAGCCGGGATTAAATCCCACGACCTGCGGGTCAGCAGCCGAGTACCTTAGCCACTAGACCACCACGGCAGGGCCCCCCAAATGCTAACAAGGAATGAAACATGCTCAGACACAAATCTTTCGAGCATAGATATGCTTACTAACTTTTTGTGAAATAAGCGCTTGTCGGCAGTCATTGACTTGCGTAAGCATGCTGCAGCTTGAATAATTTCGGCATAAAATACCCCTGAATATCTTTGGTTCTTAGAGCAATGAAGAGCGAAACAATCTGTCAAGGCATTTTACTGTCATCGCTACACACGCCATGCATATGAGGTTGCATGCTGCAGCCGTACTCTTGAAAGGGCAGTGATTTAGATCTTAGCGCAGAAATGACCGGCATGACATTTTGGTGTTGTTAATAGCGATATTAGATTTGCATGCTTACGCAACAGTAATTGACTGGTTATATAATAAATTAACGACTGTTCAACATATAGGTCTGCGTGCATTTCATGCGTAGATATGTTAAGCTTTATTTCGTAACGTTTCACAGAAGAAAAAAAAACGTTATAGTGCAGGCCCATTCACTCAATATGCTTCGCATTACACAATATTCATGGTCCGTGGTTAATGCCAAATAATTGTATGCAACTGTGTTTCATGCTATGGCTGATATTTTAGCAACTACAGTGATCACCTCTGCGATACTTCGCAAAGAGATGGCAGTATGTGTGAAGAAAAATAAATAGATACAAAAAATCGTTTTGCTGTAGTCAGCTTTAGTACAGAGCCACTTGTCCATGCCGCAAAGCCTATACTATGCATTAGGGTATCAATGGTTTGTTGGGTAGTGAGTCCCACCTGCAGGGGCAATCGTAACTACCACATAGATTATAAGTGGGGTTCAACGCCCCAAAACCACAATATAACTATGAGAGACGCCGTAGTGGAGGTAAATGCATATTTGGACCACACGGGGTTCTTTAACGCGCACCCAAATCTGAGCATACGAGCGAACAGCATTTTCGCCTGCATCAACAATGCAGCCGAATCGTAGCTGCCACGTACGTGGCTCGATCATTATAGCGTTATGCCTTGTACACTTAAAAAATGAGCCCCCTACGTGGTTCCCAGTTACAACGCGAGCACCGAAACATATAGTACATTCACAAGTTCATAACAAAGGTTTCTTCTATTGTTCTACTTGCCACGTAAAATATTTGAAGCACCCCAATTGAGTGAAAACTAGGCAAGGAAGTCCACATTTTTATGCTATTTCTAAGATTGATTCAACCCAGAAAGTTAATTATGCTAACAGATATTATGACCACATGTCAATGAATAAGATGGTCCGAAGCATGATCGCCTAGGGAACTTGCTACATGACTACGAGGAACCATTGAGGATGTTTACTTCGAATACCAGCTTCTACATTTCAGGTCAAATATTATATTCGTAGATGAGAGATTTATTAGAGCTGCTGCTAGTCTTAACAATCGGTATCATTTGAAACGCACACTCGAGATGTATCATAATAAAGCAGGACCTATACATAAATTTTAACGCAACGCATGCTATCGGTTTCTCAATTTTTATTTAACTCGACAACTTCCCTAGGCCATTTCTGGGTGCACGAGGGTGCAAGTTTTTCATGGTGTCGCTGGGTAGCCCCACGAAACGTGCTTGCACCACTAAGATACGGCAGCATGGCAATGGCTAACTTTTTGGTCTCGTGCCTCATCGGCGGAGCGCAAAGTTAGCGCCGCCGCTGAAAATAGTACTGCCAACGTCTGCACATGCGCCATATTCCTACCAAGTTGAGATCACTCCCAGTGCACCTAAAAGAATGTCGTCTTGCTCCAAGCGAATAGAATTACCTGCCTTTTAATGTTTAACAAGGAAGCTGTGCGAATACGGTCTCTAAAACGTTCTGTGTGTGCCTTTTAGCGCGTGTATGGGCGTTAATAGACACTGGAGCTTTTAAAAGCGAAATCATTGGGATCATTAGTCGCAGAATGGAGCCCTCCGGCCAGCTGTTGTCGACAACGCTTGATGTAGCAAAATCAGAACGGCGCATGCTGCACCCCTGCCCATTAGCAAAACGTATAAACATAAATAACGTACCAGGTATTCCTGAGTAATAAAGAGTCCAAAATTATATAAGTTGAATAAACAAATTGAGAAGCGGAAGACACGGACGTCAACCAACACAATTATTAAAATGCTTAGAAGTACATTACTCCATATTTGTATTTAAATATAAGAAATTGAGGATCAGGAATTGTAATATACTACAAAGCATCCATTAGAGCTTTCGTAATATGATTGGCCGCACCCAGTTCAAACTAACTTAAGTTCACTTCAGTTCAACAATTCAGAGTCCATAAACTCATACTTTTTATATCAGGAATCATCAATGCAATGTCAGAAGATTCATCAGATGTCCGGAGATAAGCTGCCCCGCCACGGTGGTCTAGTGACTAAGGAATACTCGGCTGCTAACCCACAAGCCGCGGGAACGAATCCCGGCTGCGGTGGCTGCATTTTCAATGAAGGCGAAAACCGGTCGACCCGTGTGCTAAGATTTGGGTGGACGTCAAAAAAAAAACAGGGGGGGGGATTTTCTGGAGCCCTCCACCACGTTGCCTATCATAATCACATGATGGTTTTGGGACGTTCAACCCTACTTATGAATCAATTAAACATGAAGCTGCATGGCGTAGGAAAAAGCAATAGCCTACAGGCCCAGGTTGCCCCGGATGTGCGGTTGCAGCCATAAGAGGAACAAACAGCGTGATCTTCAATGCAAGGCAGCGCCTATCCAGATTCACTAAGTAATGGTGCTTGCTCGCTCAAAATTCTGACCACACGTGAACCATTGCTGCACTTCTTCGTGGTTGAGATCCTCCAACGAGCGGCCGCCGGGCCATGTGCTCAAAAATATTTTTGTGGTCACCTGTGCACTTTACCACACGAGAATGGGAAGCAATAAAGAGTGCGATAAACAGCATGAAAGTGCACTAGCGCTTTTTCTAGCAATCACAGCCAGTCCTAAGAGGCTTGTGGTAGACTTGAAATATTACAAATATTTTATTAGTCACCTTTGATAAATCACTTCTTAGACCGTGCATGTATGGTACAAATACTGAATGCGAAGCGTTTTTTTTCGTACGGCAGGCACTTTATCTATCTATCTATCTATCTATCTATCTGTCTATCTATCTATCTATCTATTTATATATCTATCTATCTATCTATCTATCTATCTATCTATCTATCTATCTATCTATCTATCTGGCCACCACGTCAGCGTGTTCTCGTTATCACCGCCTTGGGTGGAACAAAAGGCTGTATGGGTAAGTACGATGGCTTTACAAATACGACTCACTAGTCATGACATGAATAATGTCACAATCCTGTCACGTACACCGTCAAACACTTTCCATGCACCAGACAGTGGTATGTGGGTATGTGCTGATGGTGATTGACACATTATATTTACTCAAGAAGAGCGAGAACACACATGGGCAGTTTTACTGCGTGAGCGTGAACAATAAGCGATGAGTGCAAACAAAAATATCAGGGTGCCAGGAAGGAATACACCCCAGTATTCTTCGTTGCAATCATGTATTCTACCACAAAGACGCCATCTCTAACAACTGCTTTCAAAATGGACCCTAATTTTCGCGAAACGGCAATTCTGGTTCGAGTCCTGGCTTACAAATTGTATAAACAATACGTATGTATTCGTAGTATCCTGCCATCACGTGGGGTTAACGTCAATTGTAGTTATGTGGCGGCCGCTGAAGTTAATTTACGTAGCAGTGTGTAGGGCTACCATACTCGCAAGTACCAGCGCTTCATATAAACTTATCGCTTCCAGTCGTGCTAGTATCCATGTTACTGTTTGCTTCGTTATGCAACTGTAAACCACCGGTTTAATAAAACATATGCGGCTGTTTAACCTATGTCTGTACATGCACTTGTATGTACCTATAATTAGCACCAATTCGGGATGTTTGGCTCAATAAGAATTACAACACAGTCTTCTTCCATGTGCATGCTTTGCATAACATCGATTTCTAGTTACGTGGAAATCGAGAATTCGGTCAACCCAGCCACACTAGCCACCCAGTTCTTTTAGGCTTTTCGCTTCACAATCCACGACCTGTCGAAGCACGTGGACAGAATCGCTTTCGTACCTCAAGCGCACTTTCTGTCTTTATTTATCTCATGATTTCGATGAAGGCACGACCTACGCAGCTCATTTTTAAAACAAAGGTTTTCGATTGCTCACTTAACCTTTTTAGAATTAGGAGAACCGTACTGAAGCCGCATCTTTTTTCGTCAAGCTGGATATCTCCATAAGTAATGATTAGTAGTAAAAATTAGCTCTATATCTATTACATCTTTTATGACATTGTTTAAAGACAACTAATGAGCAATAACCACATTAACGAAGCATTCACTGAACAAGGCAACCACGACAAGCCTATTTCAGTGTTATTTCCACACATAACCATAGAGTGCTGAGTGAGTGGTGGTATCTTTGATAACGCTAAGGCCACAGGGTGACTCATTTGAGTGCAATCGCAAAAGTATGAAGTTTCAGTAGATGAGAGTATACAATGCAATCCATGTTCCTGCCTGTCAGGATGTGCAGGATGCCGTTTTATGAACGAGATCGCCATTTTTCTGGTAACAAACACAGAAAGCGACACCACTCGTGAGCCGTTCACCGATGAACCACTCCAACGCTCTCTCGCCAAGTATGCCGAAGCACTTTTAATAAACGTAGATTCACCTGCTTGCGTGAGGCAACAATTCATGTTCCTTCAATCTCAATTCTTGAAGAGCCACTGTAATCGGTGCCAAGGTGTATTAACTCTACAATACTAACTTTGCCTTCCTTTTTGGGGTCCCTAAGGCTCGCCTCAGCTGAGGCTGCCAGTGTCAGCACTCCAAACATGGGATAACGCCCCCTCCAGACTTGTGTCCGGCTCTCAGACGGAGCATACATTTATTACATTCATGAGTCTGCTGACAAGTTCTTCATACAGTTTACTTTCTCGGCGATTTTATTGTCAACAAAATCGAGTGTCTTAATGTCGCCTTTTTTTCTTCTTCGATTTTACGCTTAATAGATGCGATATAGAAAACTCCGGGCGTTAAACACAAAAGACATGCGTAAATATTTTTACTAGTCCAGCCCATAATTGTTGTGTGCCTCCAATTGTCATTTGTGCAGAGGGTGGTCTTTTCTTATTAAGTCACTCAAGAGACTCTACATCTATGGATGCGTTTCGCTTTAAAAGGAGAATTCTCAAAACATATCTTGTAGTATTTTTCCAGTTACTTGCGCACTTTTTTCGCAGTGATTCTCATGCTGTTCCATAGCTCACGACAAGCCCAAAACTAAAGTTTTACCCATCTTCATATCAGGCGCCAACTCCAGTCCCCTTAACTACACACCAATTTCTTTGGCTTGCACTATTTCAAAGCTCCTCGAACACATTATTCATTCAGAGATCATTAATTATCTGAAAAAACACATCATTTCCAAACAGCAGCATAGTTTTCGGAAGGGAGTTTCTTGTGAGACTAAGCTTGCAGGATTAACTAGCGATCTACGTGCCTTCATAAACATAGGGTTTCAGGTTGACCCATTATTTTTCGACTTCTCGAACGCATCTGATTGTGTCCCTCACCAAACATTACCATTGAAGTTAGCGCTTCTAAATATTTACTTTCAGGTCGTAGCATGGATTAAAGATATTCTCTCCTCTGGCATTCAATTCACCTACGTAAACGGTTCTAACTCTTAAATAGCGCAGTTCGCATCCGGCGTACCACAAGGAAGCGTGCTAGGCCCTGTGCTCTTCCTTATATGTATCAATGATTTACCGAATGCCATTTCTTTCCACGTTAGATTATTCCCTGATGACTGCGTTTTGTATCGGGCCATCAGAAGTGACGAGCATCACAGAGCCCTGCAATCTGACCTGGATCCATCAAGTCATAATTTGCATCATGGCAAACGAAGCTAAATCACACCAAGACAAAACTGGTACCCTTTACACGAAAGTCTAACTGCCTCTCGACCATATACACACCTAATCACACACTTGTAGACTCAGTCACATTATACTAATATCTAGGACTACACAGCTAATTCGATCTCTCTTAGAACCATCACATCGTTCACATTCTTGCAGCTGCTAACCACTCCCTCAGGATGTTAAAATGTAATTTGCGTCATGCTCCTACGCACGTACGTAAACTTGCGTATATTACCGTTATCCGCCCGAAAATTGAGTATGCTTCATCCTTATAGCATCCGAATCAAGCATACATCATTGATAACACAGAATCTCTGCAGAACCGTGCTGCTCGTTTCATTCGTTCTGGCAACTCTTGTGTCACTAGCGTCACTGCCTTCAATGCTCGTGCTGTCCTTGCTAACCTTTTCCATCGTCCGGAACTTGATCGCTTATCTCTTTTTCAGAAAATGTATCATCATCCATTGCTTTCTTACAATTTTTTTCAGTCACCCTTAGCAATCTTTCCTCACCGCGATCACAATCTGAAGGTCAGGCGCATCACATGTCATGCCTCCTCAATCGTTAATTTGTTCATACCCCAACCATCATTGAATGGAATGACCTGCCTACAACTAACGAAATTAAATGGAACATTTCAAAATCAATTAACTATTAAAAATGATTACAAAGTTTAACGTTTTGTGTTGTTCTCAATAACTCATTTCAAGTACTTTTTCGTGGTCTATTATTACGTAATTCTGTTGATTTCTTTGCGTTTTTAGTTATTTCCTTTTCTGTATTTCTAACAGCCGTCGGTTCATTATGTTGCCTTTTTCATTATGCATATGATATGTTTTTGTTTGCAATTTTTTACTCTACTACCATATGTAGTACCGTCTCAGTGAGAGCCTTCAGAAGGTTCTTGAAATAAATAATAAATAAATAAATAGTGAAAGATTGCACTTCCTACCATGAGAGATTTCTGAAAGTCAAGATGGTTCTACACACTTGAAAATTCTTTTGTTAGGTCATTAGCCTTCAAAGACACATTATCTTAGTTCTTGTTGCTGTTACCATGGACTTATTCTTGCTTTTGGCCTTCTGGGACAAGAATGTTAGTACACAGGGTGTTTAACAAAATAAACAAAATAAGTTAATTCTCTTCTTCAATTCAAGTAATATCTCTCTCTCTCTCTCTCTCTCTCTACGTACGCACACGTGCAAGGGGAAGGGGGGGGGCAACAGAAGAAGGAATTTTGAATCAAGAATTGTAAGGATTGCGTTCAAGTTCTGCAATATAAAAACAAACGAGTCTTTCAATTTTATTTTAATTAGACACCACAGTGTGCTCTATGTTGAACACGAAAGACACTGTGTTACAGAAGTAGCAGTTTTGTTTTCTTTGTTTTGTTTTTTTAAAACCTGAAAGCGTTTTTTATTGTAACTAAGTTTTGCAATATACACAAACTGTAGCTTCAACTGCCTGTCAATGTCTTGCTAAATTACAGACAACTTGCCGTGACTAGAAAGTAAGAAACAAAGATAGAAAAATCTAGGAAAAATATTGAGCTGACTAGCGACAACTAAACCCCAAAGACACGAAGTTTTAGGGACTTTACTCACAGTTGATTGTGCACGACTCTACGCTGCGCTGAGCTGCAGACCTTCGTTCACTGAGTGTCGGCCAAAGGCGCCCATGTGCCTAGACAGGGAGGACAGTACTGCAAAATGGTGTGTATTCGAGGGCGGGATGTATGAGGGGAGACGGTGCGCAGGCTGGTATACGGAAGGATGCAGTCAACACGAGCACTGCGCCGGCGTCAAATACGCATCACAACTTAGAGAAGCGCTTTTTAGTCCCAGTCGTGGGCGGCAACCGAATCAAATAAAAAAATAAGGGCGTGTAGACAGCTGGTGGCTGGGTTCGGCTTTTAAATGCAATGGACGAATGCATTTTCAAAATACTGCTTTATTGCCGGTTTGGTGCTCTGATTCATTAATGGATGAAAATGGAATAAGAGTGCGTGTATGCAAACAGGCTCTATTTTCCCAAAGAGACGCAATACGATTCCCATTCCATCCCGCTAAAAACACACTCATTTCCATTCTCATTTCACTTCTTTAGGTGTTGTCCTTTGTTTTATTACGAGGTCGCAAAAATGTACATTGATTGCGGAGTCATTCCAGTTATGGAATAGACACTGCGCAACACTGGTCGAGATTGTGTTTCATGTATTCTGATTATTTGACTTGTTTTTAATCTATATTGTGATGTTTTGTGTGTTGCTACATCTGTGATAAACGAATACCATATTTTCCGCTAACGTACTAGAAACAAGGGAGCTTATCAAGTTTGCAAGTTCTGGCATGTTTTCGCAATTCCATATGTTTTCAGTCAGTACTGCGGCGCCCTCTCGGAACCATTACTCAATGCAGCCGACGTTAAAAAGCACTCACTCTAAATAGAGATGGCGCTACCCTGTCTTTACCCTTTTAACGATTCTTCAGAAATACGGCTGAATCACTTCTTCAATAAATGATGAAGTTAACGCTGTGCAATCTTGTTACCATAGTAGGTAACAGATTATGATGGCAATCAAAACAAAAAGTTTTTGCGTTTGTTGTTTCTTTTGGGTATATACCAAGATGAATCACATTTTTTTTGTTTTTTTTACTCTGCGAAAGTCTCACTTCGCTTTTCTTGACACTGCAGCATTGCGCCCAGCCTGTGACGTTTTAACAATCTAAAGTACTTCTTTCCACCAGTACAAATCGTAGGGAAAATTCACCCAAGAGGCCCCGCCGTGGTGATGTAGTGGTTAAGGTACTCGACTTCTGACCCGCAGGTTTCGAGATCGAATGCCGGCCGCGGCTGCTGCATTATTGATGGAGGCGGAAACGTTGTAGGAACGTATGCTCAGATTTTGGTGCAAGTTAAAGAACCCCAGGTGGTCAAAATTTCTGGAGTCCTCGACTACGGCGTCTCTCATAATCATATGGTGGTTTCGGGACGCTAAACCCCACATATCATAAAATTTACGCGAGTGTTTGCACAATGGAACTCCCTATTTATTCTGTTCGATGCGGCGTCCCCTCGCAATTGCCAACATTGCTTCCATTTTCATAAAAGCGCCTTCTCTATTGCTATCGTAAAAACAGAACCATACAATGCATCATGGAATGCTGAACCACGCAACCATTCTCTTCTATTTTGTCTTGCAATCGCGGAAGGCGTGCTGCATGATTATACATCACATACCACCTGTATACGTATTTTTCAGCCTGTCAGCAAAACAATTATTAACAAATCACAGCATATTGACGCAGCAAATGATGAAGAGTGGGGCGAAGCGTCCGTTCATCTGTCTTTCTGTCTCTGCTGGCTACGCCGCAGGGATCGACTCCTCTAGATCACCAGGAGGTTTGCCCCTAAAACAAAACGTTGGTGGCCTTGCACTGCAATGAATTGTTACGAGCTTGAACCGATTCAATACAAAATGAACAAAGGAAATACCCCAAAATAGGTTAGGAGAAAATAGTAATATATATCAAAATGACAAAAAAAAGAATAAGTCTACTGGATAAGCTTTGTCATTTTGTCCCATATGCTGAATTAGGTTTTTAATCTGCGTGGATAAAATATAGGTCTGCGTATGTACTGCTGAAAGACTAAAACATGTGGCTATTGAGCAACTACTTCGACCACGCAATATGCACTAGCCTTACGTAGGATGCACACGCTTATTTTGTATCTCATAGGACGTTTGGTTTTCAATGAAGTTTGAAACCACAACGAATTAACTCAGCCATACTTGACATATAGTCGAAATGTTTAGCATTTCGAAGACAGTGCTACAATACATAGCACAATGTGGCTGGGGAACCTGTCAAATGTGCGCTGAGATTCAGGTATGCAACTTTAGGACATGCTTATGACAACTATTTCGAAACTCAGAAGTCTTTTGTTGATGCAGTAACAATAATTTTTTTATTTATATGTGGGGTTTTACATCCTAGAACCACCATATATTCATGAGAACGGTGTAGTGGAGGGCTCCGGAAATTCGAACCACTTGGGGTTCTTTAACGAGCAACCAAATCGGAGCCCACGAGCCTACAGAATTGTCGCCTCCACGGAAAATGCAGCCATCAAAACCGGGATTCAATCCCACGACCTGTGGCTCAGCAGCAGAGTACCTTAGCCACAAGACCACCGCGGTGGACGTAACAATATTTTTCGTGTTTCTTTTCTCATAATAGTAGTTGTACTTCACAACATAAATAAACAATTTACGACAAATGCTCAGTTAACGCAGCATTCAGAATTTGTTTATTTCGCAAAGGAGAATTGAAAAACTATATAGTCGTTAACGCAAAAGAGAGGCAAGGGCAAGAATGTACTCAAATTTTCTAAACATTTGCATCATCAGATGTTTTAATGTCGGAGGAAATGATATATATGGTGGCAGTGTCGTTTTACCAATTTAGCTCATGCGACTACACACACACACACACACACGCACGCGCGCGCGCGCGCACGCGCGTCATAACGCAAAAGAGAGGCAAGGGCAAGAATGTACTCAAATTTTCTAAACATTTGCATCATCAGATGTTTTAATGTCGGAGGAAATGATATATATGGTGGCAGTGTCGTGTTACCAATTTAGCTCATGCGACTACACACACACACACACACACACACACACAGACACGCGCGCTGACGCGCGCGCGCGCGCGCGCGCGTCAGCACGCACGGGCTCGTAGTACGTAACATGTTTTGCGCTTTGACCTCCAAGGGGGTTCCGGTGGGAGATTTCTCCTGTGCGTTGTTAAACAATAAAAAAATCGCAGCGTTTGCGTTAACTAAAAGCCAAATTCTTCTTTTTCTCATTCCCCATTAGCAGCAATTGGCATGTACATTAAGCAGTATCTGATAAGAAAAGGTTGCTACGTTAGACTTGCAGGACGTAACCTCCTTTGTTTCAGGAAGGTTTACCGAGCGGTGGGCCTCAGTGCCATGAATACAGTGAACTAGTATATACCATGAACTCGAGGTGGTTAAAGGTGGGAAGTAGACACGAAGCAGCAGCCGTAAGAAAGTGTGCGTGTGCCACCTCTCGTTTAGTCCTTGGAATGTCTGCTGGATGGCGGTGCTTCTATATGCGGAATATATAATGAAAAGATGTGAGATTGTTGTACTTGGAGTGTTGACTAGATGGACGAATGGACACACAGACAGATGCATGGACGGACGCACGGATGGCTGCACGAACGGATGGACGCATGGGCGGACGCAGGGTGGATGCATGGACGAGCGCATGGACGGACGGAAGCAAGAACGAATACACGGACGGATGCTTCGCCCCACTCTCCCACATCCACCCCGTGGATATGCTGCCATTTTTTTAATGAAATGAACAGATTTTATTTCTAAAGAGAATACAGAGACCTCTTCCAGCCAACCGCAACAGCCATCGCCTTATGGTCGGTGAAATGGCAACTGTAGTACTTCCTTCTGTAATAGTGTCGTGAGAATAAAAATAGAAACCTTTGCCACTGTTGAGGTTTGTTTAAATGGCATTTCCTAGAAGAGGCATAAGAACTCTCACAATGCCTCACAGATGGCAGCACGTTGCCTAGCGTTTGCTGTTTGCTTGATCAACGCCTCTTGAAAGTAGTTATACGTTCATCGCTAGATGGACATAGTTGTCCATTTTTAGAGCTGTTTGAAAGTTTTTGTGTGGTTTTAGCGGCGATAACTGCACTATACTAGTCTTTTTCGACCTAGTTTGATGGCCTTCCAAATGCGCCTACAAATCACCGAATGGGCTCGTTTTCGCCATGACACCTGTCGAAGAAAATGCGTTAAGAACACTCCTTCCACAACATGGCATTTGTGTAGTGTTTTTTCCTCGATGCATCTTCAAGTAACATCGTGGCTTTGTGGTAGGACACTTGCTTGCCACAAGAATGGCTCGGTTTCAAACAGCAATGGGATCGAAACTTTTTTTTTTCATTTCATTTGCTCCTTTCACGATTTTTTGATCTCGGACGATTTTTCACTCACAACCAACCATGCCAACGCCAACGGCGAAATTTCTGCGATACGAGCTGTCTAACGCTATCGCGTTAAAAGATGTTCCCCAGCGCATCGTGAACTCCGCTTGGTTATACATCAATGGAGTCTTTGAGGTGCACATCGTATATTGCCACCTGCTTCTAGTAGTGGGTCGTATGCCAAGGTGAAGGCACACACCACGAAGAAGAAAGAAGTGCGCGTGAACCCCCGCTCTAGAAGGCAAGCCCAACCGGCGCGCTTGGTTAGAGCCCTGTTGCTCGGACATCAATAGACCTTGTCGACATCCCCTGGAGCGACGTGACAATTGGTGGACGTGCTGGGTAGCCCCTCACGGATGTTTCAAACCCCTCCTGGAAGCAGCACCACAAGCCCAGTGCGAGTCCACACTCCCGTTCATCGGACAAGCCGCAGGATCAGGGGATTGCCACCCGAAGCTGACCCCACAGTTCACACCAGTATGATGAGCACGTCCGTTCAAACCACTTTAACAGGAACGGGAAACCCCCCGGTGACTCGGTACACCCTCGAAAGTCCACAGGTTCCGACACCGTTTCATGGCACCGAGCTCGAAGACGTCGAGGACTGGTTGGTCGACTTCGAACGCGTGGCTGCTTTGAACGACTGGAACGACGCGGCGAAACTACGGCGTGTGTACTTCTATTTGGAGGATGGAGCACGTACCTGGTACACGAATCACGAGGAACAGATGACATCGTGGCCCGAATTCCGCCGCCGGCTGTTGGACACTTACAGAAGTGCTGATCGCCACGAACGAGCGGAGCGAGCGATCCAGGCCCGCATCCAGATGCCCAGCGAAACTGTCATGACATATGTGGAAGATATGACGCGCCTGTTCCGACGGGCTGATCCAGGTATGACAGAGAAATAGAAGTTGCGTCACCTGATGCGAGGAGTTAAGGAGCAGCTTTTCGCTGGCCTTGTACGGAGCCCTCCGAGCACGGTCGCCGAGTTTTTGTCTGAAGCCGTCACGATGGAAAAGATGCTTCAGCATCGATCCACCCTGTATGACCGGCAAGTGAGCACGTCCACTGCTCAAGTTCCCACGACTTTTGGGAACAACACCGAGTGTCTGCGCGACCTCATCCGCTCTATAGTACGCGAGGAGCTGCAAAAGGCTGCCACACCACCACTACCTACGGTGAGTTCTATTGCAAGTATCGTCAAGGACG
The DNA here is from genome assembly GCA_013436015.1 of Rhipicephalus annulatus. NCBI lineage: Eukaryota > Metazoa > Arthropoda > Arachnida > Ixodida > Ixodidae > Rhipicephalus > Rhipicephalus annulatus. The sequence continues at coordinate 39,695 of WOVY01010358.1, read as the reverse complement.
AGCTGCATCATGCCCTGCGTGACCCTGTGAGTCTGGATAACGCCGCACCGGCCCCGGCTGACTACCACCGTGCGACTTATGCGGAAGCCTTGAAGCGCCCAGCTTCCTCTTCCCCGCTGTTTGTTCAGGCACCTCCTACAGTTTCACTTCAGTCGGCGCAGCCTCTACGGTACTACGAGAACACACGCGCGCCCCCACCCCTCGTTTACGCCAACCCTGTGCATCTTGCGGAACAACCAGCGCACTACCTTGACGACAGACGTGCTTCGCCTCGGAAATCTGATGTTTGGCGCACTCCTGATCACCGGCCTTTGTGCTTCCACTGCGGTGAAGCGGACCATTTGTACCGCCAGTGTCCATACCGGCGCCTCGGGCTGCGCGGCTTTTCAGTATATTCAGCGCCTCCTCGGTATGGCCAGCGACCCCGGGACATTGAGGACTACCTGGCTCAACAGCGCATGCCACAGCCTTCTGGACGGCAGCCGCGCTCACCGTCGCCGAGGCGCTTTTCATCTTCGCCACAGCGCCATGCTGGCGCACGGTCCCCCAGTCCCCGCCGGGAAAACTAACGCAAGCGACCCTTGGAGGCGAGGTCGCTGGCAGTCGACGTGCTGAAGACCTCCGATCGACGCTAACAGTAAAGTGTGTGGATTCGACTGAGCGATATGTGCGGCTTTCTCTGGATATACCGGTGCTGATAGACGGCTATGCAGTAGGTGCTTTAGTTGATACCGGGGCTGACTATTCTATACTAAGCGGGAAAATGACCAGACTACTAAAGAAGGTAATCACGCCCTGGCATGGCTCTGTGATTCGAACGGCTGGTGGCCACACCGTCTCTCCGCTTGGAACCTGCACGAGCAGAGTTCGGGTCTGCGGTTATACTTTTGTAGCAAGTTTCCTTGTGCTCCGTGAATGTTCACGCGACGTTATTCTTGGTGTTGACTTCCTGCAGGAGTATGGAGCTGTCATTGACCTTCAAGAGAATCGCATCACCTTCTCAGCCGACCGAGCAATCGACAAGCAGGACGACCAACAACGTGCCGACATTCTTCGTGTTTCTGCTGAAAGTATAACGCTTCCTCCAAGAGCCAGTGTTATTGTCGACGTCACATGCTGTGGATTGCGAAATGGTGAAGCGATTGCAGAAAGTAATTTTGAACACTTGCTGTCTCAAGGTGTTTGTGTGGCTAGGAGTATCATACAGCTACGTGATGGCCGATCTCAACTGCTCGTTACAAATTTCAGCAACGAACACCGACACCTTTTTCGTGGCACTTCGTTAGCGTTTGCAGATGAATTAAGTACCGTTCCCATCTGCTTCTCGTCGGACGCAGTGGAGGCCGCCGATACGTCTCTAAACAATATCGACATTAATTCTAACCTCACACCAGAGAACCAGACAGCACTGCGAAAACTCTTGCTTGAATTCAAGTCATGCTTCGCTGCTTCCTCTAAGGTGCGCCAGACTTCGATCACTAGGCACAGAATCATCACTTACGACGACGCTCGCCCAGTACACCAACAGCCTTACCGTGTGTCAGCGAAGGAACGAGAAGCCATTCGTACGCAAGTTCGAGAAATGCTTGACGACGGCATCATCAAGCCTTCCAACAGTGCGTGGTCCTCTCCGGTCGTCCTAGTCAAGAAGAAAGACGGAACGCTACGTTTTTGCGTCGATTACCGGAAGCTGAACAGCGTGACTAAAAAGGACGTGTACCCGCTGCCACGCATCGACGACTCGTTAGACAGATTACGCCGCGCCCACTATTTTTCCTCTTTGGATTTAAAAAGCGGGTACTGGCAGATCGAGGTTGACGAGCGAGATCGCGAGAAAACGGCCTTTGTTACCCCTGATGGCCTGTATGAATTTCGAGTCCTTCCTTTTGGTTTGTGCTCAGCGCCCGCAACCTTCCAGCGAATGATGGATACTGTGCTTACTGGTCTGAAGTGGCAAACTTGTCTCGTATACCTTGATGATGTTGTCGTTTTTTCTGAAACCTTCCAGCAACATCTTCATCGCCTCAGGAGTGTGCTACAGGCTATTCAGTCAGCAGATCTTACACTCAAACCGCAGAAGTGTCACTTTGGTTATGAAGAGCTCAAATTCCTTGGCCATGTAGTCAACGCGAAAGGAGTTCGACCCGACCCCGACAAACTTGCCGCTGTAGCCGCGTTTCCGCATCCTACAGACAAAAAGGCTGTTCGACGCTTTCTGGGCTTGTGCGCCTACTATCGACGATTTATTAGAGGGTTTTCGAAGATAGCGGAACCCTTGACTCGCCTTACACGCGACGACACACCGTTTGTATGGGCTACCGAACAACAGGCTGCTTTTGCCGAGCTACGACAGCGGATGCAGTCAGCCCCTGTTCTTGCGCATTTTGACGATGATGCTGACACAGAGGTGCACACTGACGCCAGTAACATCGGCCTCGGCGCAGTGCTCGTCCAGCATCAACACGGCAAAGAACGAGTCATTGCCTATGCCAGCCGCTCACTGTCCCGTACCGAGGTGAATTACACGACCACAGAAAAAGAGTGTCTCGCAGTAGTGTGACAGTAGGAGCGACGTGACAATATGTATGGCTGCTAATGCTGATCATGATTTTCATCATTTGCCATTCAAACCTGCATGAACGACAGTGCCACGTGCAGTTACTGGGGCATCAAGGGAACTATCGAACATGTTCCTTGCTGCTGTCCTTCTGCACCACGCACAAGATGTCACTAGCAGCCATGTAGGCCCACATTGATGGTACGGTCCTGTTGCGACAGGCAGACTGACAATGCCAGCCTAAACTGCGATAACACTGGAAGCCCATGAAGGCTTCAAATTCTACCATGGCAATCACCAAAAAAAAGGCTATGATACTTCTTTCGTTTCAATATTTTGTTTTTTCACGCCTGTTTTTTTCTCTTTAAATTTTTGTTTGCATCTTCATTTTTTTAAATGTAATGTAGCCAACAAGACGTTTCAATTCAAGTCAAGCTCCATGCCTTTCCCTCAATATTCATCAATCTCTCACTAGTTCTATCGCTCTCAATTCGCTCTGTCATGCTTCCAAGATGACAGAGCGAATGTCATGCTCTGTCATGATCTGCGTATACAGAAGCATGAAACATTAAGACAGCTCTTCCGCCATGCATACACACGAATCTTGCCGCAGTTTGAAGTGCGTGCATGATATAAAAGCAGCGCACAGATGTATTAGCATGCTCCGGTATAATGGAACCTTGTCGAGCTTATTATTTCCACGCGAACATCGTCCATTCACGGTATATGTTAAATTTTTAACTTTTTCGAGTACTACGGGGTGAATGCAGCGGTGGTATGACTCCGAATTAGGTGGGCCAGTTCGTTATTTTTTAAGCCTGTTCTTAAAATATAAGTTCACGAAAACAGCGGCACCGGCTTCGCCTCAGCTTCGAGAGCAGATAAATTGGGTCAAATAAATAGCTCCTATTAGTGTTGCTTCCCATCCCTACATTTTTTTAGTACTACATCAATGTAAGTTTATAGGTAGCTTTCTTTTTTCTCTCACGTTGAAAGAGATAAATTACTCTAACGTGTGTGCAGGTTGTGTGCATATTACCTAATATTGTTACGGAAAAGAAGAGACGCCGGAGGTTGTGGACTAGATGTATCAGAAACCAGCGGTAATGGCGTGACCAGTTTACCAGCGATATAGCGGGGACCACTCTTTGTCTTTCTCGTCAGGCACACACGCGCGTCACCTCCTAGAATCTCAGTATGCATGCATGTAGCATATTCCTCTGCGGCAGAAGCGCCGTCTCGACGCATCTATATGTCAACGTCACTAGAAGTGTGGTAGGGCTTCAAGCGCGCAACATGTACAATATCGGTAGCCTCTTGGGCACATTAAGGTGACGGGGCGAGAGGACCTATTTCATATGTCACAGGAGTAACCATATGAAGGACTCGGTATGGACCTATGTAGCGAGTAAGCAGTTTTTCTGACAAGCCAACTTGATGGACCGGAGACCAGAGCAGGAACAAAGAACCGGGCGGCAAGTGTGCGTCGCGTTGTCGTTGGTCATACAAACGCCGTTGCTTCTCTTGAGAGGTCAGAAGGCGAGTACGGGTGATTTCGCGTGCGTGAGCGGCCCGAGTGATAGCGTACATGTCTATTCACTGGTCGGTACTGCAGGAAATGGTATGACGGTGTCCATAGGCAATGTTGGTTCTCGATCAAACAGCAGAAAAAACGGAGAGTAACCGGTAGTGTCATGAGCGAAGAATCATAGAGAAATGTGACGTACGGCAACGCAAGATCCCAGTCGGTGTGGTTGGTAGAAGTATACTTAGCGAGCATGTCTGTAAGAGTTCGATTTAGACGTTCCGTGAGTCCGTTGTTTCGCGGATGGCATGACGTGGTCAGCTTGTGTTTCGTTTGACAAGACTGCAAGTGTCGGCTATAGCCTTTGACAAAAAAGGTGCGGCCACGGTCTGTAAGCAGCTGCCCTGGGGCGTCGTGTTGCAAAATCACGTCCTTGATGAGGAAGACGGTGACGTCTGTGGCGCAGCTTGTGGGAAGAGCTAGTGTGATGGCATAACGCATGGCGTAGTCAGTGGCCACAGCTATTCACTTGTTACCCGAGGAAGACAAAGGGAAGGAGCCAAGTATATAGGTCGAAGCCAACGCGGAAGCATGGTTCGGACGGAATGTCAAGTGGTTGAAGGCGTCCGGCGGGAACTGTTGATGGCGTTTTGCGGCGCTGACATTTCTCACAGGTCACAACGTATCTTTGACTGAGCATGAAAGCCTGGCCAGAAGATGCGTCGGCGTATTCTGTCGTAAGTGCATTAAACACTAAGGTGACCGGCAGTTGGAAGGTCATGAAATTCATTTAGAACTTCTGAGCGAAGGTGTTTCGGAATGACAAGCAGCAGGGCCGGTCCATCCGGCTCAAAACTTTGGCGGTATAATACACCATCGTGGAGCACGAATGAGCGATGGGACTGTTTGGAAGATGGTGATTCGAGGCGCTCAATAATAGCACGCAAGGACGCATCATGGCGCTACTCTTCACCGATGGATGTATTTTGCGAAAGGGAAAAGACGCGAGGCTCGGTGTTGGTGTCAGGCATAGTGCTTGGCTCAGCAACCGCGTGACGGGACAGGCAGTCTGCGTCGTGATGTAGTCGTCCGGACTTGTACATCACCGTGTATGTATACTCTTGCAGTCGCAGAGCCCAGCGCTTTAGCCCGGCCAGTAGGATTCTTCAGTGACCTAAGCCAACATAGCGCATGATGGTCTGTTATTACAGAGAAATTTGTTCCATATAAATATGGGCAGAACTTTGAGACAGCCCAAACAAGAGCAAGACACTCACGCTCTGTAATGGAATAGTTGCGCTCAGCAGCTGCGAGGAGGCGGCTAGCGTAGGCGCCAACTCGGTCATGTCCCCATTGGCATTGGGCTAGGACGGCTCTGGTCCCGTGACCACTTGCATCTGTTCGGACTACTGACAGAGCGGATAGGTCAAAGTGAGCCAATATAGGTGGAGTCGTCAGAAGCGTGATTAGATGAGAAAAAGCAGCAGCTTTGTCGGTACCGCACGTAAACGTGACGTCTTTTTTCAGAAGCTCAGTGAGGGGTTTAGTAATGGTTGCGAAACCTTTCACAAACCTTCTAAAGTAGAAACAAAGTCCTACAAAACTCCGAACGTCTTTGACTGAGCAGGGTACAGGAAAACTGGTGACTGCACGAATTTTCTCCGGGTCCGGCTGCACACCAGATGCGTCGACAACGTGGCCCAACACCGTGATTTGCCGGTGTCCGAAATGGCAGTTCGATGAGTTTCTTTGAAGGCCTGCAGTGCAGAATATGTCGAGAATAGCTGATAAACGTTGAAGGTAGGTCTCATAAGTTGGGGAAAATACAACGACATTGTCAATATAACAAAGACATGTTGACCATTTGAACCCTTGTAGCAGAGAGTCCATCATGCGCTCGAACGTGGCTGGGGCGTTGCATAACCCAAACGGCATAACCTTGAACTGATATAGGCCGTCTGGAGTTACAAGCGCCGTCTTTTCTTGGTCTTTTTCGTCGACAGCAATCTGCCAGTAGCCGGAACGTAGATCTAATGAAGAAAAGTATCGCGTGCCCTGGAGACAATCGAGTGCGTCATGGATACGGGGTAAAGGGTAAACGTCTTTTTTCGTGATTCTATTCAGATGGCGGTAATCCACGCAGAAGCACCTCGTGCCATCTTTCTTTTTAACGAGCACAACGGGGGACGCCCAAGGGCTCGAAGAGGGTTCAACAATTCTTTTGGCTAGCATCTTGCTCACTTCTTGTTGAATTACTTTACGCTTGGTGGCAGACACCCGGTATGGTTGGCGATGAATGGGATGAGAATCACCTGTGTTAATGCGGTGCTTGACGAGTGAGTTCTTACCGAGTGTACGGCTGTCTATGTCGGATATGTCGTGGTATGAATCCAGAAGACGGAAGAGCGTGGCTGACTTCTCAGGTTCGAGGTCCGGGGCGATCAAGGAGCGTAATGTTGCATCGAGGCACGTGGCATCCTGTGAGTGACCTGGGTGATCGGGACATACGTCTGCCGCAAAACAGGCGACGTGGTCGTCAATTAAGGTCTTAGCGTGGCGACCGATATTCCTTGAGGTAGCACCTGTTTTATGAAACCAAAATTGATAACAGGTAAATATGTTCGGTTAGAGGCTATGGATACTACGGAGTGTTGGGCAGTAATGTCGCGCGCCAGGAGAACATCAGAAATCGGCGTCACGATATAACCACCATCAAGCACTGGTCAAGCTGTTGCCAATTCAACGAACGTGAGAGCTTTAGGTGGTATCCGGAAGAAGTCAGCGGTGCACAAGCTGTTCGGGAGTTCAGGTTGAGAATCCGGGAGAAGAAGAAGTTCTAGGCAGAGAGTACCGGTGGCACAATCGATGAGGGCAGAGTGCGTCGATAGGAAGTCCATGCCGAAGATTAGATCGTGAGGGCAATTTTCAAGCACCGTAATTAAACGAGGATATGGCGGCCGGCAATACTAACGCGAGCGGTACACATTCCAGTGATGGCCACAGCTGCACCGTCAGTGACACGGAGGGCATTAGTTGCTGCAGGTATGAGGACTTTTTTGAGCAAGCGACACAAATGAGCACTCATTATGGACACCTGAGCTCCAGTATCGACTAACGCCGTAAAGAAATACCGTCTACATACACCTCAGTCAAGTTCGTCTATGAGGAGCGTCTACGGATTATTTGGATCAGTCGCAATCGTTGCAGCACTATCTCTTGGAGCTGCATGATCTAGTTTTCCGTCCGAGAGGATCGATAGTTGATCGGCGACGGATAGCGGCGTGGTTGGGGCGATGGGGAACGGCAGCGTTGAGGTGACGGCGAACGAGCGGTGGAGCGGCTGTTAAAGACGTCGGAAGAAGGGTACACACCACTGGGCGAATGCCGACGGGAGTCCTCATATGGTCGAGTAGAGGAAAATGGGCTCCAGTTTGAAGGCGTCCAAGTGATGCGGCAGTAGCGGGAAATATGGCCAACTCGATGGCAGAGGAAACAGATCGGTGTGTCGTCTGCAGCTCTTCATTCCGTCGGACTGCGGGATCGCGGAATAAAATGTAAATCATGGCGTGGTGCATTTGATGTCCTTGGTCTGGAGGTGTGTCGGAAGGCAGAGCAGGCCACAGGAATACCGAGTTTTGCAATTTTATGCCTCACGACGGCTTTGATAACGGCAACCGCCAGAGGTGTTTTTATGGCGCCATGGTCGAGCGGACGTGGAGGAAATGGCGCCGGACTTTGCGCCTCAAGTTCCCATTGAACTATACGTGTCACACTGTCCTGCATGGGTGGCACGGAACCGAGGTCGGTGCAGGTTGATGTAACAGCCGTGTTTGGTGGCCGCGTAAACTGAGGCAGAACACGGTGTCTTTTGGCCATTTCGAAGCGGCGGCATTTCTTAGTAATCATATCTACGGTCGTGACGTTGGTATACACGAGCAAGTTGAAGGCGTCGTCTGCGATGCCCTTGAGAATGTGGCCCACCTTGTCACTCTTGTCATTTGTTCATCCACCTTGCGCCACAACGCGAGCACGTCCTGTATGTACGAGACATACGACTCAGTTGAGGACTGTGCACGAGTGGCAAGTTCTTTTCGCGCTTCTGTAGCGTCTCAATTCGCCGCTCGTCAAGGAAGAAGAAGTTGGCATTTGGGCCGCACGGCGGCAGCAGCGCGATAATAAAAAAGTCAGTTCGAAAATTGAACGCTGTCAGGGCTGGATCTTTTCCGCGTTGGCTCTGACAGTTAATGGTGACCCGATAAAGAACACACAGCCCCGATCATCCCGCATGGATCTCGCCAGCTCTGCCACTATTCCTACTGGTCCTGACGCCCAAAAAGACACCACACCTAGCGGTGTTGCAGTCGCTGCGATTCAGCATGTCAACCTGCCACCATTTTCGCCCAACAGCCCTAGCACATGGTTTCTGAAGATCTAGGCGCATTTCCGTCTACGGCAAATCACCAGCCAACAGACCAGGCACTGGCATCTGGTATCCTGCTTACCTCCGGACGTAGCCGACGACTTAGCTGATATTTTAGCGTCGCCGAACCCGAGCCATCCCTACGACACGTTGAAGGCAGCTATCATTTCCCGCAAGTCTGAGTCCGAACACAGCAGACTTCAACAGGTCATTACGGCTACAGAGCTCGGTGACCGTCACCCATCACAGCTCCTGCGACGCATGCGCCAGCTCCTTGGCGGCCCCTCCGCCCCTCAATAGGAGAAGCTGTTACGTGAGTTGTTCCTCCAGCGCTTACCGCAGAGCATGGTCCCGGTTCTCGTAGCTGCTGGAGATGTCCCAGTAGACAAACTCGCTGAAATGGCTGACCGAGTGGCGGACTACTCGCGGGCACATAGTCTCAACGCCGTTACCGGACCGCCACCAGCCACCGCTGCTGAACCGACGCTCGCGAGCATCGAGAACCGTTTGTGCGCCCTTGTCAGGCGCCTCGATGGCTTTGTACCTGCGCATCGACGACCTTCATCCAGGTTCCAGATACACTGTCGCTCCTCGACGCCCCCGCGTTCCCTGGAACTTCGGCCACCCGACGCACCGCGGGACGTTTCATTCTCAACCGTGTGCTGGTACCACCGCCGATTCGGTGCCTCTGCTCGTAAGTGCACTCGTCTGTGCTCCTGGTCGGGAAATGCGCCGACCAGCCACTGACGGCGGCAAGTAGTACTCGTCGAAAGTCATGCCGCCTTTTCTATGTTTCTGATAAGATCCCTGGCGCTTGCTTCCTAGTCGACACAGGAGCCAGGTTAGCGTCATCCCGGCCTCGTGTGCAGATCACCGTCGCAACTAACAGACCTGCCCACTCCAAGCGATCAACAATTCCGCCATTCGCACATACGGCCAACGCTCTCTTAAACTTGACCTTGGACTACGCTGTACGTTCCGCTGGATTTTCATCCTCGCTGACGTCTCGCAAGCTGTTCTTGGAGCTGACTTTCTCAGTTTTTCAACCTTGCTGTGGACATGCATGCTCTTCGCCTCATTGATCTCAACACCCGCCTCTCCATCAACGGTGTACTCTGTACTTCCTCGCCAACGGGACTGCGACCTCTCACACCTGCTTCGCCCAATGCAAAAATACTCGACGACTTTCCCAGCATCACGAAGCCGCACACCAGAGAGTCACCGGTGAAGCATTCCATCACTCACCACATTGTGACCACTGGACCTCCCGTTTTTACACGACCCCGTCGACTATCTGGAGAACGCCTCGCCATCGCCCACCGTGAGTTGGAGCACATTCTTGAACTCGTCATTGTGCGGCCTTCCTCCAGAAACTGGGCGTCGCCACTCCACATGGTGCCGAAGAAAGATCCTGGCGACTGGAGACCATGTGGAGATTACCGCGCTCTCAATGCCCACACCTTACCAGACCGCTATCCACTTCCTCACATACAGGATTTCACATCAAACTTGGCTGGGTGCACAATCTTCTCTAAGATTGACTTAGTGAAGGCTTACCATCAGATTCCTGTAGAACCCGCCGACATTCCGAAGACGGCCATCACCACCCCATTCGTTCTGTTTGAATATGTGAGGATGCCTTTTGCTTTGCGCAGCTCTTCACAGATCTTTCAGCGCACCATCAACGAGGTCACGCGAGGTCTCGATTTCGTATTGGCCTACCTTGATGACCTCCTTGTAGCAAGCTCATCCGGCCCTGAGCATGAAGCCCATTTACGCACCCTGTTCCACCGCCTGGATGATTACGGCCTCGTAATTAATCCCAATAAGTGCAGATTCGGCGTCGCTACAATAGAGTTCCTAGGCCACCTTGTCACTCCAAAGGGTATCCAACCACTCGCCAGCAAAGTGAAGGATATTCAAGACTTTCCACCACCGACTTCACTGAAGAGACTCCGAGAATTTCTGGGCCTACTAAACTTCCATCGCCGCTTTCTTCCACAGGGCGCCACATTCCTAAAGCCCTTGACTGACCTATTGGCTAAAAAGAAAGACACGGCTGCGCCACTGGAGTGGCCCAAGGACGCTGCATCTGCCTTCGGCACTGCCAAGAAGGCTCTGGCAGACGCTACCATGCTAATACATTCCGTCCCTGATGCCCCAATTCGTCTCATCACCGATGCATCAAGCGTGGCAGTTGGTGCCGTTCTCGAGCAGCACGTGTCTGGTTGGCAGCCCCTTGGGTTTTTCTCGCAAAAACTGAAGCCACCAGAGGCCAAATACAGTACATTTGCCCGAGAACTTCTCGCGGTATACCTCGCTATCAAACATTTTCGTCATTTATTGGAGGGCCGGGACTTTTACGTCGTTACAGACCACAAGCCCCTGACGTTTGCCTTCCATCGCAATCACAGCAATTATACTGCACGGGAGATCCGTCAACTATGCTTTATTATTGAGTTCACTGTGGATCTCAGACGCGTACATGGGCCGGAAAATGCTGCTGCTGATGCACTATTCCGCATCGATGCCTTGTCGACCCAGCCACCACTAGACATGGAAGAACTAGCAGCTTCCCAAAGCAACGATCCTGAGCTGCTTCGTCTTCGCTCTTCATTCACGTCTCTATCGTTCACGGAATGGCCGCTTTCATTTTGAACCTCATTAATAACGTGCGAAACGTCTTCTGGGGTCCCTCGGCCCTTCTTGCCTTCGGCGTTTCGTCGTGCAATTTTTTATCAATTGCACAACATGAGCCATCCTGGTATTCGTGCAACCCAGAAGCTATTCACATCTCGTTTCCTTTGGCCAAGCATCAATGCTGATGTCCGACACTGGGCGCGAACCTGCCTTGAGTGCCAGCGCGTTAAAGTTCACCGTCACACTGTCACGGCAACATACCCGATTCGGCCTCCAGACGCAAGGTTTTCTCACGTCCATCTCGACATCGTCGGTCCTCTTCCGTCATCGCAAGAAGCTTGTTACCTGCTGACATGTGTGGATCGCTTCACCAGTTGGCCGGAAGCGTTTCCCATTTCCGACATTACAGCACCAACAGTTGCCAAGGCTTTCACAAACGGCTGGGTGTCGCGCTTTGGATGCCCTTCTGTCGTCACCACTGATCGCGGTCGTCAGTTTCAATCGGCTCTTTTCAACGCACTTGCCAATATCCAGGGCATTCGACACATCCACACAACTGCCTACCATCCTTCCGCCAATGGCATGGTCGAACGGCTTCATTGACAACTGAAAGCTGCTCTCACTGCTCACCAGCCAAGGGAACGTTGGCTCGACCACCTCCCCTTCGTACTTCTGGGCATACGAACAGCATTGAAAGTGGATCTAGGCTGCTCAACAGCCGAACTAGTCTATGGCGTTTCCCTGCGTCGTGCAAGAGAATTCTTCGAGCCATCATCGCCACCTTCCACTCACGATGCCTCCACGTACATTCGAAAGCTGCGCACCACGTTTCGGGACCTTGCTCCTGTGATTCCTGCCGACCGACAGCCCCAGTCTGTCTTCGTCAGTCAGGATCTGCATGACTGCAGTGACGTCTTCGTTCGGCGTGACCAAATACGGCCATCACTAACACCAGCCTATGATGGCCCATTCCGCGTACTCCATCCTACACCTAAGACGTTCACGCTGGACATCAATGGCCGTGAAGACGTCGTGGCTGCTGATCGACTGAAACCAGCTTATATCGCCGCTATCGCGGCCGCGGGGTTTTTATCTAAAGCCTGGATGCCAACATCCAAGCAAGTCCACTGGGCGACTCCTCTAGTAATTCCTACGGCTCTCGCTCTACGGGGGGGGGGAGCCCTGTAGCGCCTCAATGCGCCGCTCGTCAAGGAAGAAGAAGTTGGAATTTGGGCCGCGCGGCGGCTGCAGCGCGATAATAAAAAAAAGTCAATTCGAAAACTGAGCGCTGTCAGGGCTGGATCTTTCCCGTGTTGGCTCCGACACTTCCATTTGGCGACAGGACGGGTCGCCAAAGAGGTCGCGTAGTCGCTCCTTGAAAATATCCCAGCTGGTGAGCTCGGTCTTATGGGCGTCGAACCCAACACGTGGGGTGCCATTCAAGTATAATATTACGTTGGCGAGCATCATTGTAGGGTCTCATCGGTGTGTCTGGCTAACACACTCGTACATACGAAGCCAGTAGTCAACGTCAAGCCCAGGTTGTGCGGAGAATGTACCGGCATCACAGGGGTGGGGCATCGTCAGGTATGTGGTGGCTGGAGGTACAGATGGGGACGCTGATGGGCTGTTGTTATTGGTAGCCATGTCCGGAGACTGAACGGCGTGGCCACTGCGAAGCTTCGTGGTGAAGACGGGGAATGTTCCACCTCCACCAAATATGTTACGGAAAAGAAGAGACGCCGTATCGACGAGGCTGTGGATTAGATGTATCAAAACCAGTGGTAATGGCGTGACCAGTTTACCAGCGATCGAGCGCAGACCACCCTTCGTCTTTCTCGTCAGGCACACATGCTTGTCGCCCCCTAGAATATCAGTATGCATGCATGTAGCAATATTTATTAAACGCGTAAATGTAAATTCTTTCTCCCCTCGTGTGCTTGACGTTACACAAACAACTCTCGTTTCATTCATTTCTTTACATTGAAATGTTCCTACATTTGCTATGTGCTGCCAGCATATTTGTTAACGGGCCTCGAAATCTTTAAAGCCAGGTTTTGATAAATTTACGCTTCGGCACTATTGCCTCTGTATTGTTGAAGAAATAAATAAACTCCATCAGTTTCATTGGCTACACTTTTGAGTATGCATGCATGAAGCGAGAATGTGACAGCTCTGGGCAATAACTAAGAAGGAGCCACGCGAAACAATCGGGAAATGCGAGAAAGCAGGCGCATTCCGCTCCGACCACCTTTCGATTTCGCGGCGAGTCATGTTGGTGATAAGCGCGATACCACACACGCTGGCGCTCCCAAAAGAGGCTGTGTTCTTCGCTTCAACGGCGACTAAGGGCCAAATATCAGTCTCAGCCGAGCATATCGCTTGAGTAGCGGCTTGTTTAGGCAAAACAGATGAAGATGGTTTCCAAACGTGTATACAAGTTCTACGTGGTCCGTTTCTTGTAAACGCGTCCTTCTCTTTTATTTTTTTTGTTCTAGAAAGGCAGGCAATGAATATTTCTTTGTTGCGTAAAGCATAAGGGTCTTCGTTTTTCGTGCACAGAGCCGGTCACAACAAATGGCTTATTTCGTGCACAAAGGAAGGTGTACCGCGTTGGTGCAGTGCTTATACGGTGGTCGATTGCTGATCCGGAAAAAATGCGTTGCATTTTCCGGTGGCGGTGGTCGAGTTTCGATGGGGGCGAAATGTATGAGGGCTGTGTACTATGCAAGGACGAGGAAATTTTTTAAAAATCATAGAAATTTCAGAAGCCTTCCACTAAGGCGCGCGCCTTCTAATCTTATCATGATTTTGGCACGTAAAACTCCAGATATAATCAATATTATGCACATAGTAAGAAACAATTTGTTGTCTACGCATCTCGAACAATGGGCCCGCGAGTGGTTTAACGATAGGAGTTTTCCATGCAGTACTGTTGAGACCACAACGTCTGGACGCGATGCATCACTTCAGTGGCCATTGTTTAACACCATGGAGAATAAGACCTGCAGCGGCCAATGTCGCGCTACTGGTTCGCGCGCTTTTGACCCCTACTAAAACACCGATTCTACGAGCTTGTTGTCCACTGGGCTTCGTTTTTGTTGGCGAGATGATGTTGATAAACGTATGTTCGCGGTTGCCTGGATTCTATTCTTAATAACTAACTTCGAGGTGTAGCCCCGCCGCGGTGGTCTAGTTGCAAAAGTACTCGGCTGCTGATCCGCAGGTCGCGGTATCGAATCCCGGCTGCGGCGGCTGCATTTCCGATGGAGGCGGAAATGCTCTAGGACCGTGGGCTCAGATTTGTGTGCATGGTAAAGTACCCCAGGTGGTAGGAATTTCCGGAGCTCTCCACTACGGCGTCTCATATTCATATCAGTTTTTTAGACGTTAAACCACACATATCCATCAATCAACTTCGAGGTGTATTCGGCTCTGCTTTGACGTTTGTATGTGCGGTTCCGCTATTCTGACACCTGCAGAAACGGGCTGAAAAAATGTATTTTATGTCGGCTTTCCTAATTAGGCCGACGTAATAATGCTTTATTCGCCGCATTTCGAGCAAATGTCTGCCCTGATTCCTTTCCGCGATGTTTCACGGCTTAGTATGGTAGTATTCCAATACAATCGCCTGATGGTTGTCAACTTATCTTTGTGAGTGAGTTAGTGAGTTAGTGAGTGCGGCTTGTTTGGTTTGGTTGCTCGTGTCTAAGTCCCACGTGACGCACCGCGACGCCCATGACAGGATCATACTCGTATTTGCGGCTCCCTAAAGTAATTAAGAGTGGCCGTCGTCTCGTATGTGCCGCTCGGGCAGTCACCCGGTATAACCACTGGAGGTGGGTTATCGTGGCTGGCGCAAACTAAATGAGGGCTTTGCGTCCGCTGGTGCGCGAGACCATGGGGCGAATCAGGATCGAGGGGCAAATCGAGGAAAATGAGAAAGCACAGCAAAATCAACCGGAAGAGGTGGGGAGGGCGCAGTGTCTCGAAAGGTTCGCTGACCCTCTCTGCTATTGCGGTTGTCTGTCGGGGAAGCAAATGTACGGCAAAAAGATGGAGAAGTGAGACGACGCACCACTGTGTGGGCAACTGCCACCGAAGACGACATCGGTCTCTCGAGAGTAGAGCGCGAGATTCCGCAGATTGCGCAATGAAGTAGCAGACCGGAAGTGGCAGGGTTCTGGTAGCATCTGCATCTGCGCACTTGCATTATTTACTTAGTTTTGTCATTGTTGTTGCTGACGATCATCGTCAGTGTTCTCTTTCGCTACATGATTCCTCCCTGCAGTACTTTGGGGACGGCACTGGTTACACGGTGCTCCGAAGCGGTGGTCTAGTGACTAGGGTACTCGGCTGCTGACCGCCAGGTACGGGATTGAATCCCGGCTGCGTCAGCTGTATTTTCTATGGAGACGAAAATGCTGTAGGCCCATGTGCTCTGATTTGGGTGCGCGTTCAAGAACCCTTTGGTGGTCAACATTTCTGGAGCCCTCTACTACGGCGTCTCTCACAATCCTATAGTGGTATTTGGGACGTTAAACCCCACATATCAATCAATCAATCATATCAATCAACTGTGTACACGGTATACGGTTTGAAAGACGCGCGTTGGGCGCACCATTGACGCACGTGATAGAGAGCTGCAGTTTGTCTGCCGGATTGTTGATGTTTTCGGTTTACCGGGTTACCGAAACCGTAAATAAAATAAGCTGGATCCGTGGCTCAATCTGATGTAGTACAGATCTAACAGGTACATATACACGGAATTACTATTGAAGTATACCAAATTGTGCTGTACTGCATCGATACAGTTGCAATTTACCAGCGGTGCATACTTCAATAGGGAAGTGGGTATTTGGGAGTGTTGGGAAATCATATTGAGACAGCGCGCCTATACAAGCACAAAAAAAATAAGGAAGACGCTCGAGTCATCGGTTCATTTTTCATTCTTCTGTGTTCACATCCGTGTGCTGTCTTAAAATTAAAATTTCAGGGTATTGTTGTTCTTCGTTTTTTAGGGCGTAATGGACCGCTAAAGAAGGTCTATAATTAAGGCGATATGTTTAATACGTATTTCATACGAGACACTACCTTTTGGTTAAACTCCCTCTTCTTTTTATCATCTTTCTAGCTTATCATGTGGACACGTTTTTAGACACTATCAGTTGTGTAAGCGCGCGGTCACAGCGGCGAAGAGGGGCCCCCTCTCATATCAGGTGCAGTGGCGGCGCTGCTGTAGCTTTTGGATTGGTGAATCAGCGTTGTCTGCAACCTCTGCATGCGAAACACCAGGAACTTCATTTCCAAATACGCGGACTTTAGCTAGATCAGTCAGATGAGGGCTGAATGAACACTTTTTGGTGATAAATAAGGGCCGCGCCTATCAAAGGTATGATCAATTCTGTACCTGCAATGAATCAGTACAGCGGCCAGGGGGTGGCACACCGGGCCTGTAACGTTCTCCCCCCCCCCCGAAAAATCTTTCCCGTTATTTTTTACGGAGCAAGAAGTGACACTCGATTCCACTTGCCTGTCTGGCACCCCTACCCCCCCCCCCCCAAAAAAAAAAAACAATCCGGCCTGCGCCTCTGCTATAAATAGCGTTCATTTGCGCCTGCTGTTTGTGGACAATTCTAAGCGAACGAACCTGCTGTAATTATACGTCATATAAATTGCGCATAATAATATATTTACAAACAGTCGTGCTATTCTATGAACAGCTAAGAAAAAAATAGTCAGGCCACATTGGCAGTCTTGTGCGAATGAGCACCACAGTCCTGCTTAGTTTTATATCGGTGAGCTATCTTGCCTCGCAGCTGGCATGGCTGACATAAATGGTAAAATTTTTATGTGAAGATACCTTTCATAGAAAAAATCTTTGGATTGTAGCTAAAATTATCCGAGCAGTTACGTGAAGGGCTTCTAAGGTGAAGGAAGAAAGATTTAATAAAAATAGAACGCAGTCCAATGAATGAAGTGTACGCAGTATTTAAATAACATTTTGCTGGAAAAGTTTTTCCAAGTGCTCATGGTAGATTTTTATCATTGAAGTCACAGAAATGCTGACATGCATCTTCTGTAGCAAAATACATTCTCAACACTACGTACGGCTGTTATAGCTCTGCAGTGAGAGTTGCTTCGTGGGTAGCTTCATCAACATCGCTCTTCTCGATGTTAACGCCAGACACATCGCCCCCACTTGCCGACACAGGGCCCTTGAAATTCATGGTTTCTCTAAGTCTCGGGGGTTTCCTCTAGCGCTTTAACGCCACTGCTTAAGAAAAGTGTGCACCACTATTCGGGAAATTTCAAGGAACAGCGCCGGGCCTAAGCGCCCCCCTACCATGCGGAATATTTACAATGATTCCGCCTACAATGGGGTCGTAACAAGTGATTAGGTCTTCGCATTCGAAATGTAGTTCGTAAATATGAGTCTTGACTGTCACCTGCAAGGCTTTTCGTAAAATAGAAGATGCCAAGCCTTGAGAACTGCAGGGTCATTTGAGATTTTGAAGAAGTGCCGCCGATCGCACGTATTTTCACCGGATCATAGCCACTTCGATAACCCGGCACTCTGCAAGTCGGCATGTTTACTGTGCTAATTCCCTCAAGCATGCTCTATCATTGTGTAACATATGAAATAAATTTTGTGAGTACCGCAATTTAACGTTCAAGCTCGCACCGCTGTTGTCTCAGCAAGCGAACACCAACAAAAACACTCGACGCTGCCGCGGGAAGCAAACGGCGTCGTCGACGGCTCAATCTCAACGCTACGCCAGCGCCACCCTCGGAGCAGATACCGGTTAGTGCCGTCTCCGGCGCGGGTTTTTCCAATTAACAGTATCTAAAAATGTCGGTACGTGGTTAGATGAAGCGTCCTTGAAAGTCGGTATAGCGTCGTCTAGTATTTAATTATTGCGCCAATGTTGTTGGGTATTCGCGTTTTCACGATAGCGATGGCTAGCCGCAGGTGTTGTACCACAAGCAGCTCCCAGTCACTTTATCCATCAATCTCACAAAAACAGTAAGCAAGTTCTCATGTTGTCTAGAAGTACGGAAAGTGTTTTTTACGTTTTTGAATAAAAGGACGGTGGCTAGTATACACCGATAAACTACTAAGGTCCTGCACATGCCACAAACTAATATTTGTCTAATAAATGTGGAAAAACAAACATACGAAAGTAACGAAAGTAAGGTAGTTATTCACAATAGTTTTCATTCCCCCGCGGAGCGGTTGTATGAAGTTCTGCCAAGACTAAACGTATCGCCTAAGAGCGCACGGGACGGCGTTATGCTCTCCCATAGTAGAGTACGAAGTACTCTAAATCGTTAACAACATTGTCTAAATACACGCATCAACCTTCACCGGGACGGCTTATACCTCTCCCATACTCAGGAATAAATGTTAGTAAAACAGTAGCAATTTCAAGCGAATAGGTGGTAACTACAGCGCTTGCTACCTTCCGCGCACCGTTACTAACATTTTGCTTTCTGTTTACAACCTACGTTAGTAAACAGTTACATGCTGCCGCCATTAACGAAACTTTGCTACCTGTTTACTACATACGTTAGTGAACAATATGTGGAAGAATACAGGTAGTAACTTCAGCCGTTACTAACTTTTTTGCACCGTGACTACATTTTTACTACCCGGGTTTTGACTGTCTGATCCAAAATAGTAAATGATACCTATTGTGTATAATTTTTTCGACTAGTCTTCTCAACGTGTCATCTTTAAATGAAAAAAAAATGACGCAGAAGGTATACATGGATCAAGAAAAAACATTTTGTTTTAAGTTACGCAACCGAGATATGTATGATTTTTTCTGATATTGCCGACACGTAGAAGTACAAGTCATTGAACCGTAAGCAAGTTCTACACGCATTTATTTGGCAATTACAACAAACTCAGTAAATTACACCAAATGAACAAGAGAGGTACATGAAAATCAACCAGACGGTCACAATTATTCCAGGGTCACTCATTACCGGCGTGTCTCAAATACTATTATTTTTTAGCGCGTCAAACACCAAAAATGGTTATTACCGTTTACCCGCTGATATATTAGCAGTGTGAAACATTCGAATGCATTCAGACTATCTTAATAAGTTCGATACCTTGTTTTCGCCATTGTACATATAGCCTTTCTTTGGCCCTTTTATAGTAAATAAATATGACGTATAAATTTTTGTAAGTAAGGCTGAATAAATTTTTCTGCTATGTCCTCAAACAAACGAAATCAGGTAGCATGATAAGGTTAGCTGTGCTCACATTTTTAATATTTCATCTTGGAACACAATTGCTCTCCTGTACAGGAGAGCAATTGTGTTTCAACGTGCCAGACATGCGTCTTCAAAACAGGGGCTCTAAATACTCCACGCTTACTACATATTGTAGCGTAGTGAACTCGTTAGGTTTATGTATACTTCATGTTCATGACATACCACACAAGATTACCCCAAGTTGTGAAGTAATGAGAGATTGAAGGACCAACATTAGCAATGGAGAAATATTGTGGCAGAAGGAACAAGGTACTATCAGTTACTATGCTGTTTCTTGAAACCCTTAAAAATTGCTACCAATGGTTGGTAATGGCCAGGGTATACTAACAATTACTAACTGGTGGCAGTAACAGCAAAGGTAGTAACTGTTACCACCCTCGCTTTTACTAACTGCCCTCACTACCAGGATTGTAACTTTTGTGACAAACCAATAATACCTCAAAGTTGGCAAGTATTACTAAAAATGTTTTTAGAGTGTACAGTAGAGTGCGCATAGTGCTCTGATTTGCAAACTCTGCCAGAAAACGTCTAAAGAGAGCCAAAGCAACACATCGTGGTGCTATGACTCTGGACAGGCAGCGCCATCTACGGTAGAAAAGTAGAAATCGGGGATGTACATCGCGCGCTTTCCCTTCCCGCCACTCGCTGCTGCACGTCGTTTGTGCAGAGCGCGCGCTGTGTGTTTAAGTCACCTCCTACTATACCGCCTTCAGTGGGGGTTCAAGAAAATCTCTAAGCTGGCCAAGATTCCCAAAAAGCGAATCTAACGAAAGGAGTAAAGCTCGTTAGTCACATTTATAATGTGGAGTATACAATAGAAGACGAAGACACCCGAGTCACTGCGAAATACACTTCTCAGGTCTGTGAAAACACCGTGTAAGACGTATTTCTCAAGGTAAGTTTTATTCTGTCGACATGAAGCCACGTAGTCTATTGATGCGCTGCTTTCACGTTTTTTAAAATAATAATTGTTGTTTTGATGTGCTATCTAGCAGTAGCAGCTGTGTACTGTCATGTGCAAACGTTTGCGGCATGCTAAAAATTAATAAAAACTAAACCTTTAGGGCCATGTCATCAAAATGTCCGAGAAACTTTAGAGTCGCGTCCTCCGCGCCGCGGGAGCATGACCCGCTGACTTCGCCACGAGGCAGCAAGCTGAGCTTTAAGGCCGAGCCCCATAAGCACGAAAATGCACGCGACAGCGACTAGCGACGCTATGAGCGAAAAAATAGGGCATTCGCAAGACGTGTCGCGTGGTAGTTCTCACGCGAGAGCTCGGTTTGGCAGACTTGCAAACCGTTGCCCATCGCCCGGAAGTGATGTGCTCGAAGCGCCGAAACAGGATGTGCATACATAACTGACGTACTGGCGGTTTTCTTTGTGTGCCGCTAAACCACCACCTCCTCTCATGCTCCTCTCCACCCGAGTCACGCGTGCGCAACGAAGAAATAACGTAAGGTTTATGCAGGTGCACATAAAAAACGGGCTGCAAGATAATAATGGGCACGTTCCGTTGGATTACGCAGCAATGGATTTTATTTTAAAGACGATCGTCTTTCTTGGGGACTTTGGACGCAATAATTTTGGTCTGTCTGTCTGTCTGCACATTTGTCTGTTTGTCTACTCTTACCGGCATCGGGTACTTGAAACGGCCGACCCCATCCGCAGTGACCACCGAATTTGCTCAAGGTTGAGCGCTCATGCTTGTGCAATTGTAAATTAAAAAGCAATTATTGCGCATGTCTGGGGCACTATAACAACACGCATATATTCTGAATATGCATCTCTTACTAGAAAACGCACACATAAGTAATTTTAAGGACCGACCGTAGCGCTGATCACGCTGCGCTTACCATGCAACGCTTGTACGGAATGGGGAGTGTTTCCAACGCTTTGGTAAGACGAGATGGTGGTGGCACCTAACCGTCGCCTCGCGTTCTACAGCTTATCACCTCTGAGATGGGCGCACACGGCCAGGCTCTTCGTTTTCCAAAAAGAACTGCCAGATGGCACTCATGCCTCACGTGTGACGTGACTTGATGCGCTCGTTCGCCTCCGCTGCACGCTCGAGGCACTCTAACGCAGCGCCTCCCGAATACCATTCACCGATTTTCTTGCGCAGAAGACCAAATAAATGTTTTGTTCACTCTGTCGACACGCAAGGCTATCGTCTTTCGACGACATTTGCAGCTTACATGCAGATACGGGGCCAATTTGTTTTACAATGCTTACCGCTTGCTACGTGGTTTTCTTGGTACGAGTAGATGGCCTCATGCAAGCAACGGTGGAGTTCGCTAGCCGAGGCCATTGCGTGAATGAGGTTTGCCCGCGCAAACGACTGTTCGCGCGAAGACAATCTACGTCGCGTCGCTCATCGCTGTCGCGAGCATTTTCGCGGTTATTGGGTTTGGTCTTCAACCACTGCGAGTCAAGTTGAAGTGCTCGCCTCGGTTTTTCCGGCTCTCCTGTCATGCTTGGTTTAGATTTCGCGAAAACGGCTCAGTGTTTGGTTCCCCATCAAGACTTTCCGGGGAACCGATACAGCTTTACACGTGGAGAGGATCCCTTGGCGTTTTCTGCATTGTTGTAGCAGCCCACGACACAACAATACTTCAGACCTCACCAACGCTTCCGTGCGGTCGCTTCTTCCATCGCGGAAAGGAAGCTTCACACAGCGAGCGTCTCGTTTTAGCGTGCCAAGCTGACGGCACGGCGCCGAAGTTGCCCGTACCGACTGTCTGCGCGTTGCACGCACTCCCGCTTCGACGAAACACACCGAATCGCCTGCGCCCTCTGCCGCGCCAATCATAAATTCCCCGGAGCTGGCTGCCAGAGCCAAGCGCAGCGTTGTGGTTGCTCCGCAAACTTGAGCTTTGGTTGGCTATATCTTTTTTAAAAAACCAAAACTGTAACGGAAATGTCACCTTAGACTACGACAACAACGTAGTTCGCGCATGACTGGACTGGCGTTGTGGCATGAGCACCAACCTTGTGTCGAACGCTGGCCATGAGTGACTCCAACGCCTGAGCTACGATTCTGACCTTGATACGTTCCGTGTTATTTTATTAAATCACCTACAGCCACAAGTGTCTGTACAGGCATAACAGTTGGCAACGAAGAAGACTAGACTTATCGGCACTCCAACGCCGTCAAAGAAACGACATGGCGACGCCGAGATTGATTGGCTACCCGAATTCATTGTCAGCTCCAGCTCCTGCAGATCCTGATACGGGAGGCTAGAGTTCTTTTTTTTTAGGCTAACGACATCACGGGTGCATCGAAGAAACGTGCTCATCTGCTAACGCTGTGCGAGAAACAGACTCATGACATTATGTGCGCCCTCGGATGAGCGCTTGCCTGTGTTGGCTTTATTCACTGTTGCCTCTCCTCCTCATGCCGATATTGAGCTGCGCTATAGGAATACTACTTTTTAATGCACCAACTCGCTCACTCTGAAGAACTTCTCGATGTGTATGTAATACAGCGTTTCAGAAGAGTAGAACCACAACCAGACTTCACAAAATGCGAATTGCGTTACGATTGAGTCGTTTACACCTTTGAATCCACTACAAAAGGCTCGGCCAGAATTCTTCGTCATCCTTAGCTACCACATTCACTAAGTGCACTCAATTTATTTCCTGTCATGGTGTAGCGAGAGCCTCGCCTCTCCCCAGCATAATGAATACTGGCATAGTTGGTGCTTGTCCTCTATATAAAAATTATGACTTAATGGGCAGGAAATACTCGCAGAACTTACAGTGGAGTGTTTTTAAAAGGTTCTGGAAATCCACTCTTCCTCCTTTCTTTGTGAACAGGCAGAACTTTCTGCGCAAGCAGGACGTTACTTTATATTTTTTTCTGTGCAAATTTGTGAACAAGCCGATAACCTTAGTAAAAGCGGCTGTAGAATTATTGAAGCCCGAACACAACAGTATAGTGTACTGTATGGTTGTATAACTGCCACTGCTGAAATTCTGCGCTGTGAATTTCGTATGAAGAAATAATGCTTCAATCAGTTCTTGCAAGTGCACGGTTTGTTCTAAAGGTTATGTGCGTAGTTACCTCTAATCGCAAGTCCTGCAGAACACATCAAGTCATGAGGCAGCCACGTGAAAACAACCAGATTGTGCATATTTCAGCTGTTGTGCAGGCAACAATATGAGGATGTCTTGTAAGGCATGCACTATATTTGTTGCGTAGGTGATTTGATGAATAGGTGTGTCCAACAGCCTTGATGAATAGACCGCTTGTCGAAATGCTCCAGCGACACTACGTGTTTCAAAAATTTTTTCAACTTGTGAAGCTGCCATCTTCTTATAAACTTTTTGTGGTTTTATTGAGTCGACCCTGTAACGCGAAAGTAACAAAACTTATTCATTTGAATTCACATATAGACTGTCCTTGCCTATGAAGTATCTCCTAATGTTCTGCAATTCCAACAGAAGGTCCTGTTTTCAGAAGTACTAACGGCCAAGTTAACCCACAATTCTCACGTATATGCATCCGAATCAAGACTGATTCTGTGCTAGTATAGCTAGTTCTGAGCAAGTAGGTTTCCTCGCTAGAGTCCAAAAGTAGTGGACAGAAAACGCGACGCCTGCCCGAAAACATTTTTTACTTCATAGCTTGTTTCATGCCGATTCCTAAGCAGGATGCATAATCGCATTTCGGCATCGTACTACCAGAATATCTATCGAGGCTTCTTGCAGTGTTTCTGTATTTGCAGCGAGATGTCATATGCATTCTTTCCCTACATGTGAGAAATGGGACTGTATACCAGTGGAAATGACAGTAAATGTTTCGATGTCCTACATGCGAACACAGGACCGTGATAGTATTCATGAAGGCATGAGCCCTCATTCTCTATTGCATGCTACTGGAGGCAACATTTTCTTCCACTTGGGTGATATCACTGCGGTTCTTTTATTAATGTTAACTAACGCGGTGACAGCCATTCATGCCACGTATAACGTATACGCCTTCAAAGGAGTCAGCAATGCACAAAAGCGTCAATTCCAGGCATGTAACACGTGACAGAATTGAACGCTCTGAGCTTTGATAAGATTGATTGATTGACATGTTGGGCTAAACCTCCCAAAACCACCATATGATTATGAGGGACACCTTAGTGGAGGGCTCCGGAACTTTCGACCACCTGGAGTTCTTCAACGGGCATCCATCTCTGAGCACACAGGCCTACAACCTTTCCGCCTCCATCGTAGATGCAGCCGCCGCAGCCGGGATTCAATCCCACGACCTGCGGGTCAACAGCCGAGTACCTTAGCCACTAGACCACTGCGGCAGGGCCCCCCAAATACTAACAAGGAATGAAACATGCTCAGACTCAAATCTTTCAAGCATAGATATGCTTACTAACTTTTTGTGAAATAAGCGCTTGTCGGCAGTCATTGACTTGCGTAAGCATGCTGCAGCTTGAATAATTTCGGCATAAAATACCCCTGAATATCTTTGGTTCTTAGAGCAATGAAGAGCGAAACAATATGTCAAGGCATTTTACTGTCATCGCTACACACGCCATGCATATGAGGTTGCATGCTGCAGCCGTACTCTTGAAAGGGCAGTGATTTAGATCTTAGCGCAGAAATGACTGGCATGACATTTTGGTGTTGGTAATAGCGATATTAGATTTGCATGCTTACGCAACAGTAATTGACTGGTTATATAATAAATTAACGACTGTTCAACATGTAAGTCTGCGTGCATTTCATGCGTAGATATGTTAAGCTTTATTTCGTTACGTTTCACAGAAGAAAAAAAACGTTATAGTGCAGGCCCATTCACTCAATATGCTTCGCATTACATCAATATTCATGGTGCGTGGTTAATGTCAAATAATTGTATGCAACTGTGTTTCATGCTATGGCTGATATTTTAGCAACTACAGTGATCACCTCTGCGATACTTCGCAAAGAGATGGCAGTATGTGTAAGGAAAAATAAATAGATACAAAAAATTGTTTTGCTGTAGTCAGCTTTAGTACAGAGCAACTTGTCCATGCCGCAAAGCCTATACTATGCATTAGGGTATCAATGGTTTGTTGTGTAGTGAGTCCCACCTGCAGGGGCAATCGTAACTACCACATAGATTATAAGTGGGGTTCAACGCCCCAAAACCACAATATGATTATGAGAGAGGCCGTAGTGGAGGTAAATGCATATTTGGACCACACGGGGTTCTTTAACGCGCACCCAAATCTGAGCATACGAGCTTACAGCATTTTCGCCTGCATCAACAATGCAGCCGAATCGTAGCTGCCACGTACGTGGCTCGATCATTTATAGCGTTACGCCTTGTATACTTAAAAAATGAGCCGCCTAGTGGTCCCCACTTACAACGCGAGCACCGAAACATATAGTACATTCACAAGTTCATAACAAAGGTTTCTTCTATTGTTCTATTTGCCACGTAAACTATTTGAAACACCCGAATTGAGTGAAAACTAGGCAAGGAAGTCCACATTTTTATGCTACTTCTAAGATTGATTCAACCCAGAAAGTTAATTATGCAAACAGATATTATGACCAGATGTCAATGAATAAGATGGTCCGAAGCATGATCGCCTAGGGAACTTGCTACATGACTACGAAGAACCATTGAGGATGTTTACTTCGAATACCAGCTTCTACATTTCAGGTCAAATATTATATTCGTTGATGAGAGATTTATTAGAGCTGCTGCTAGTCTTAACAATCAGTATCATTTGAAACGCACACTCGAGATGTATCGTAATAAAGCAGGACCTATACATAAATTTTAACGCAACGCATGCTATCGGTTTCTCAATTTTCATTTAACTCGACAACTTCCCTAGGCCATTTCTGGGTGCACGAGGGCGCAAGTTTTTCATGGTGTCGCTGGGTAGCCCCACGAAACGTGCTTGCACCACTAAGATAGGGCAGCATGGCAATGGCTAACTTTTTGGTCTCGTGCCTCAACGGCGGAGCGCACAGTTAGCGCCGCCACTGAAAATAGTACTGCCAACGTCTGCACATGCGCCATATTCCTACCAAGTTGAGATCACTCCCCAGTGCACCTAAAAGAATGCCGTCTTGCTCCAAGCGAATAGAATTACCTGCCTTTTAATGTTTAACAAGGAAGCTGTGCAAATACGGTCTCTAAAACGTTCTGTGTGTGCCTGTTAGCGTGTGTATGGGCGTTAATAGACACTGGGGCTTTTAAAAGCGAAATCATTGGGTGCATTAGTCGCAGAATGGAGCCCTCCGGCCAGCTGTTGTCGACAACGCTTGATGTAGAAAAATAAGAAAGGGGCATGCTGCACCCATGCCACTTAGCAAAACGTATAAACATAAATAATGTACTAGGTATTCATAAGTAATAAAGAGTCCAAAATTGTTTATGTTGAATAAACAAATTAAGAAGCGGAAGACACGGACGTCAACCAACACATTTATTAAAACGCTCACAAGTACATTACTTCATATTTGTATTTAAATATAAGAAATTGAAGATCAGGTATTGTAATATACTACAAAGCATCCATTAGAGCTTCCGTAATAAGATTGGCCGCACCCAATTCAGACTAACTTTAGTTCACTTCAGTTCAGCTATTCAGAGTCCTTAAAACTCATACTTTTTATATAAAGAATCATTATTGCAATGTCAGAAGATTCATCAGATGCTCGGAGATAAGCTCCCTCGCCACGGTGGTCTAGTGACTAAGGTACTCGGCTGCTAACCCACAAGCCGCGCGAACGAATCCCGGCTGCGGTGGCTGCATTTTCAATGAAGGCGAAAACGCGAGTTGGCCCGTGTGCTCAGATTTGGGGGCACGTCAAAAAAAAAGACCCAGGGGGCGGGAATTTTCTGCAGCCCTCCACCACTTTGCCTATCATAATCACATGATGGTTTTGGGACGTTAAACCCTACTTATGAATCAATTAAACATGAAGCTGCATGGCGTAGGAAAAAGCAATAGCCTACAGGCCCAGGTTGCCCCGGATGTGCGGTCGCAGCCATAAGAGAAACAAACAGCGTGATCTTCAATGCAAGGCAACGCCTATCCAGATTCACTAAATAATGGTGCTTGCTCGCTAGAAATTCTGACCACACGTGAACCATTGCTGCACTTCTTCGTGGTTGAGATCCTCCAACGAGCGGCCACCGGGCCATGTGCTCCAAAATATTTTTGTGGTCACCTGTGCACTATAGACATGAGAATGGGAAGCAATAAACAGTGCGATAAACAGCATGAAAGTGCACTGGCGCTTTTTATAGCAATCATGGCCAGTCCTAAGAGGCTTGTGGTAGATTTGAAATATTACGAATACTTCAACCTTATTAGTCACCTTTGATAAATCACTTCTTAGAACGTGCATGTATGGTACATATACTGAATCCGAAGCGTTTTTTTTTCGTACAGCTGGCACTTCATCTATCTATCTATCTATCTATCTATCTATCTATCTATCTATCTATCTATCTATCTATCTATCTATCTATATATCGCTCTATCTATCTATCTATCTATCTGGCCCCCACGTCAGCGTGTTCTTGTTATCACCCCCTTAACTTGGCTTGAACAACAGACTGTATGGGAAAGTAAGATGGCTTTACAAATACGACTCACTAGTCATGACATGAATAATGTCACAATCCCGTCACGTACGCCGTCAAACACTTTCCGCCAGACAGTTTTATGTGGGTATGTGCCACAGGTGATTGACACATTATATTTACTCAAAAAGAGGGTGAACATACATGGGCAGTTTTACTGCGTGAGCGTGAACAATAACCGAAGAGTGCAAAGAAAAATGTCAGGGTGCCAGAAAGAAATACACCCCAGTATTCTTCGTTGCAATCATGTATTCTACCACAAAGACAGGCGATGTCTCACAATTCCTTTCAAAATGGACCCTAATTTTTGTGAATTCTGGTTGGAGTCCTGGCTTACAAATTGTATAAAAATACGTATGTATTCTTAGTATCCAGCCGTCACGTGGGGTTAACGTCAATTGTAGTTATGTGGCGGCTGCTGAAGTTCATTTATGTAGCAGTGTGCAGAGCTACCATACTCGCAAGCACCAGCGCCCCATATCAACTTATCGCTTCCGGTGGTGCTAGTATCCATGTTGCTGTTGGCTTCGTTACGCAACTCTAAACAACCGCTTTAATAAAACATATGCGGCTGTTTAACCTATGTCTGTGCATGCACTTGTATCTACCAATCTTTAGCACCACTTCGGGATGTTTGTCTCAATAAAAATTACAACACAGTCTTCTTCCATGTGCATGCTTTGCATAACATCGATTTCTAGTTACGGGGGAATCGATAATTCGGTCAACCCAGCCACACTAGCCGCCCAGTTATTTCAGGCTTTTCCCTTCACTGTCCACGACCTATCGAATCACGTGGAAAGAATCACTTCCGTACCTCAAGCGCACTTTTTGTCTTTATTTATCTCATGATTTGGATGAAAGCATGACCTACGCAGCTCATTTTTAAAACAAAGGTTTTCGACTGCTCCCTTAACCTTTTTCGAATTAGGAGAACCGTACGGAAGCCGCATCTTTTTTCGTTAAGCTGGATATCTCCACAAGCAATGATTAGTAGTAAAAATTAGCTCTATATCCATCAAATATCTTGAGCAATAACCACATTAACGAAGCATTAACTCAACAAGGCAACCACGACAAGACTATTTCAGTGTTATTTCCACACATAACCATAGAGTGCTGAGTGAGTGGTGGTATCTTTGATAACGCTAAGGCCACAAGGTGACTCATTTGAGTGCAATTGCAAAAGTATGAAGTATCAGTAAATGAGAGTATACAATGCAATCCAGGTTCCTGCCTGTCAGGATGTGCAGGATGCCGTTTTATGAACGAGATCGCCATTGTTCTGGTAACAAGTACGGAAAGCGACACCACTCATGAGCAGTTCACTCATGAACCACTCCACCGCTCTCTCGCCAAGTATGCCGAAGCACTTTTGATAAACGTAGATTCACCTGCCGAAACGTCGACCAGCTTGCGTGAGGCAACGATTCATGTTCGTTTAATCTCAATTCTTTAAGAGCCACTGTAATCGGCGCCAAGGTGAATTAACTCTACAGGACTAACTTTGTCTTCCTTTTTGGGGTCCCTAAGGCTCGCCTCGACTGAGGCTGCCAGTCTCAGCACTCCAAACATGCGATAACGCCCCCTCCAGACTTGTGTCTGGCTCTCAGATTGAGCATACATCTATTACATTCACGGGTCTGCTGACACGTTCTTCATACAGTTTACTTTCTCGGCGATTTTATTATCAACAAAATCGAGTGTCTTAATGTCGCCTTTTTTTCTTCTTCTATCTTACGCTTAATAGATGCGACATAGAAAACTCCGGGCGTGAAACACAAAAGACATGCGTAAATATTTTTACTAGTCCAGCCCATAATTGTTGTGTGCCTCCAATTGTCATTTGTGCAGATGGTGGTCTTTTCTTATTAAGTAACTCAAGAAACTCTACATCTAACGATGCGTTTCGCTTTAATAGGAGAATTCTCAAAACATATCTTGTAGTATTTGTCCAGTTACTTGCGCACTTTTTTCGCAGTGATTCTCATGCGGTTCCATCCCTCACGACAAGCCCAAAACTAAAGTTTTACCCATCTTCAAATCAGGCGCCCACTCCAGTCCCCTTAACTACACACCAATTTCTTTGGCTTGCACTATTTAAAAACTTCTCGAACACTATATTCATTCAGATATCATTAATTGTCTGAAAGAACACATCATTTCCAAACAGCAGCATAGTTTTCGGAAGGGATTTTCTTGTGAGACTAAGCTTGCGGGATTAACTAGCGATCAACGTGCCTTCACAGACATAGGGTTTCAGGTTGACCCATTATTTTTCGACTTCTCGAACGCATCTGATTGTGTCCCTCACCAAACATTACTATTGAAGTTAGCGCTTCTCAATGTTTACTTTCAGGTCGTAGCAGGGATTAAAGACTTTCTCTCCTCTGGCATTCAATTCACCTACGTAAACGGTTCTAACTCTTGAATAGCGCAGTTCGCATCCGGCGTACCACAAGGGAGCGTGCTAGGCCCTGTGCTCTTCCTTATATGTATAAATGGTTTACCGAATGCCATTTCTTTCCACATTAGATTATTCCCTGATGACTGCGTTTTGTATCGGGCCATCAGAAGTGACGAGCACCACAGAGCCTTGCACTCTGACCTGGATCCATCAAGACATAATTTGCATCATGGCAAACGAAGCTAAATCACACCAAGACTAAACTGGTAAGCTTTGCACGAAAGTCTAACTGCCTCTCGACCATATACACACCTAATCACACACTTGTAGACTCAGTCACATCATACTAATATCTAGGACTACACATCTAATTCGATCTCTCTTAGACCCATCACATCGTTCGCATTCTTGCAGCTGCTAACCACTCCCCCAGGATGTTAAAATGTAATTTGCGTGATGCTCCTACGCATGTACGTAAACTTGCGTATATTACCCTTATCCGCCCGAAAGTTGAGTATGCTTCATCCTTATAGTATTCGAATCAAGCATACATCATTGATAACACAGAATCTCTGCAGAACAGTGCTGCTCGTTTCATTCGTTCTGGCTACTCTATTCTCACTCACGTCACTGCCTTCTATGCTCGTGCTGGTCTTGTTAACCTTTTCTCTCGTCGGGAACTTGATCGCTTATCTCTTTTTCATAAAATGTATCATCATCCATTGCTTCATCACAATTTTTTTCAGTCACCCTTAGCAATCTTTCCTCACCGCGATCACCCTCTGAAGGTCTGGCTCATCACATGTCATGCCTCATCAATCGCTAATTTGTTCATACCCAACCATCATTGAATGGAACCACCTGCCTACAACTAACGCAACGAAACGGAACATTTCAAAATTTATTACCTATTAAAAATGATTACAAAGTTTAAGGTTTTGTGTTGTTCTCACTAACTTAATTCAAGTACTTTTCGTGGTCTATTATTATGTAATTCTGTTGATTTCTTTGCGTTCTTAGTTATTTCCTTTTCTGTATTTCCAACAGCCGTCGGTTCATTATGTTGCCGTTTTCAATATGCATATGACATGTTTTTGTTTGCAATTTTTTACTTCACTCCTATATGTAGTACCCTCCCAGTGAGAGCCTTCAGGGGTTTGTTGAAATAAATATTAAATAAATAAATAATTAGTAAAACACTGGACTTCCTACTATGAGAAATTTCTGAAAGTCAAGGTGGTTTTAAAGACTTGAAAATTCTTTTGTTAGGTCATTAGCCTTCGAAGATACATTATCTTAGTTCTTGTTACTGTTACGATATAGTTATTCTTCCTTTTCCTCTTCTGGGACAAGAATGTTAGTCCACAGGGTGTTTAACAAAATAAACAAAATAAGTTAATTCTCTCCTTCAATTCAAGTAAGATCTCTCTCTCTCTCTCTCTCTCTACGTGCGCACACGTGCTTGGGAGGGGGGGGCAATAGAAGAAGGAACTCTTCATCAAGAACTATAAGGATTGCGTTCAAGTTCTGCAATATAAAAACAAACGAGTCTTTCAATTTTATTTTAATTAGATACCACAGTGTGCTCCATGTTGAACACGAAAGACACTGTGCTACAGAAGTAGCAGATTTGTTTTCTTTTTTTTTTTGTTTTTCCAATGCCTGAACGCGTTTTTTATTGTAACTAAATTTTGCAATCTACACTAACTGTAGCTTCAACTGCCTGTCAATGTCTTGCTACATTACAGACAACTTGCCGTGAGTGAGAAACTAAGAAACAAAGAAAGAAAAATCTTGGAAAAATATTGAGCTGAGTAGCGACAACTAAACCAAAAAAGACACGAAGTTTTAGGGACTTTACTCACAGTTGATTGCGCACGACTCTACGCTGCGCTGACCTGCAGACCTTCGTCCACTGAGTGTCGGCCAAAGGCGCCCATGTGCCTAGACAGGGAGGACAGTACTGCAAAATGGTGTGTATTTGAGGGCGGGATGTATGAGGGGAGACGGTGCGCAGGCTGGTATACGGAAGGATGCAGTCAACACGAGCACTGCGCCGGCGTCAAATACGCATCACAACTTAGAGAAGCGCTTTTTCGTCCCAGTCGTGGGCGGATACCAAATCAAATAAAAAAATAAGGGCGTGTAGACAGCTGGTGGCTGGGTTCGGCTTGTAAATTCAATGGACGAATGCATTTTCAAAATACTGCTTTATTGCCGGTTCGGAGCTCTGATTCACTATTGGATAAAAATGGAATAAGAATGCGTGTATGCAAACATGCTCTATTTTGCGAAAGAGACGCAATACGATTCCCATTCCATCCCGCTAAAACACACTGGTTCCCATTCTCATTTCATTCCTCTAAGTGTTGTCCCCTATTTTATGACGAGGTCGCAAAAATGTGCATCGATTGCGGAGTCATTCCAGTTATGGAATAGACACTGCGTAACACTGGTCAAAAGTGTGTTTTATGTATTCTGACTATTTGACTTCTTTTGAATCTATATTGTGATGTTTTGTGTGTTGCTACATTTGTGATAAACGAATACCATATTTTCCGCTAACGTACTAGAAACAAGGGAGCATTTCAAGTTTGCAAGTTCTGGCATGTTTTCGCAATTTAATAAGTTTTCAGTCAGTATTGCGGCGCCCTCTCGGAACCATTATTGAATGCAGCCGACGTTGAAAAGCACTCACTCTAAATAGAGATGGCGCTACTCTGTCTCCATCCTTTTAACAATTCTTCAGAATTACGGCTGAATCACTTCTCCAATAAATGAGGAACTTAACGCTGTGCGATATTGCTACCATAGTAGGTATCAGATTATGATGGCAATCAGAACAAAAAGTTTTTGCGTTTGTTGTTTATTTTGGTTTTATATACCAAGATGGATTACATTTTGTTTTTTTGTTTTTTTACTCTGGGAAAGTCTCACTTCACATTTCTTGAGACTGCAGCATTGTGCCCAGCCTGTGACGTTTTAACAATCTAAAGCACTTCTTTCCACCAGTTCAAATCATAGGGCAAACTCACGCAACAGGCCTCGCCGTGGTGGTGTAGTGGTTAAGGTACTCGACTGCTGACCCGCAGGGCACGGGATCTAATCCCGGCTGTGGCGGCTGCATTTCCAATAGAGGCGGAAATGTTGTAGGCCGTCTACTCAGATTTGGGTGCACGTTAAAGAACCCCAGGTGGTCGAAATTTCCTGAGCCCTCCAATACAGCGTCTCTCATAATCAAATGGTGGTTTTGGGACGTTAAACCCCACATATCAATCAATTAGCCACGTCTTCTCGTTGCCTGTTGTCACTCGGCTTACCAGCTAGCAACTTTTTGCATAGTGGGATTGCTTGGGAAAGGTCTATTATGATTCTACCAACGTTTCTAGACTAGGTAAGTTGCAAAACTCCCCGCGTCAGACTACGCGTCACATGGCGCCGGGACAGCTTCCGGTTTGGTGGCGCTGGCGGCGCAACAAGCTTCCGCTAGCAGACGAAAACGCGTAGTCATCGTGGCAAGACGCCGTGGCGGCCGTTCTGCAAGAGCTTTGCCAACAGTATATTATCGAGATTTGTTGTGCAGCCACAGAAACTTAATACTGCATTATATTAAGCGGTGTAAGGCAAATACAGTTTAATTATGGTTTTCTGAACTGCCGACAATAAACAATGCTTGATATATATAGCATGGCATACGAGTTGTCGGTTAGTTGCTGGTTAGTGTACGTTCACAATAGATTTTTACACGCGAAAAACTCAATTGCAATGTCTGGCATCCTTTTTTTGTGGCCGTGTTTTTCGGGCTTGAAAATAAATTACAACTATGTGGCGCAATCTCGTGGGTTGTGTCTGGTTATGTAGTCAGCTTTTTTTTTTTCATGTCAGTCACATTCTTCAGCAACTTAGACCGCCGAAAAGCTACGCGTGCGTTCATTTTCTTGAGTATGTCTTCTCTCTGCTTCTTATGGAGTTCCTCTAATGAAACCTTTTAACACAGCTGCAGCCAAAGCTTCGAGCAGAGACCACACTTTGGGGTATCGGTGAGCACTTCGTAGTCATTACTCACGAGTCTGCCTGTTGACGCACTGGGACAACATGAACACACTTGCAGCTTTTCTTTGTGTTCCAGAAGTTCGGCTCATAAAGTGATGGTATTTGCATTGCTAGGCGACTTGGCTAAGCGATTGTGACGGCTGCTAACGGTGACTGTCATGTCTTCTGCTACGAAAACGCATTTCGGCACAAATAGCGCTTTTTTTTCTTTGAGCCCTAGAAACACCACAAGACATCTTGTCTCGCCATCCTCAACAACTTTCCGCCAGTATGCAAAAAAAACGTTTTCTATGTCTTTAAGCGAAATGACGCCACTAGTTGACGGCATGTCAAGACTTATTTCACTGTCTCCGAGCTCAGTGCTCGGAGATAGTCTATTCTTTTTCGCCGATGATATTCTGGAAAAGACCCCACTCCTATCAGGCAGCTTTCGCTTCTTCGTCGCGGGCCCCGCAACAAAAGTAAGCGGGCAAGGTAAGCGGGCAAATTCGGGAATATTCGTGGAACGAATCCTTCGACGAGGTCCCACTTTCCTCTTGCGATTTGTACCTTCTTACCATATGACGTGAGTGAAAGTCTTCAGGATGTCTTTCTCATGAAAGAGCATATCACACACACGTGAGGTGCTGGGCAGTTTCTTATCCGCGCGAGAAATAGCGTGGTCCCATACCTCTCGCTGCTCAGGTACACGTGGGTACAAAAGAAATGTTGTGGTGTCTCTCATTTCCTGTAGCTACTCTACAGCCGAGAACGCAACATCTGGGCATGATGAAAACACGCAACACATACAAAGCAGAACAGGGCGCGCTGAAGCATAAAACTGTCCACGCAGAAAGAAGCCTCCGCGGATAAAGACGCACTGCAACATGCAGAGCCCACGGAGGTTACGGGAGTGACATGAGCGAGCATGCAGTGAGCGAATCCGGATGCGACTGCAGCGCCACATTTGTTGCTGGCAGCGGCGGCGCCGCGCAACATCGCTCAGTTTTGCAACTAGTTCAAACGTTGCGACTAGTTCCAACATCGCTCAGTTTTGCAATTAGAATCCAACGTTTCTAGTTCTAGAAACGTCGGATTCTACTGCCTTCGTTAGGCTGGTATGCAAGAACCCTTGTCTTTTCAAATAATGGCTGGTGCCCACATTCAGAACAATGAGAGGTCAAAAAACTGTCCCTTATAACATTTCTTACTTTCTGGTAATGGTCCTGTAGTCTTACATTAGCAGGCTTGCCCATCTGACCTACGTACCTTTGTCTACATGCACGACAAAGGTATACTGTAAAGTATTGCTCTTGCACACTCAACACGGTGCTTAATTTTGAGACTGCCCACAGTAATTCTTATGAGACTAGTTCGGACGTATGATTGAGAAATAACTGAACCAGAAGTCTACCCTGGTCCTTGTCTTTTCTCTGTGCCTTGTCTGAATTTTCGCGCTGAGTAGTTTAATAATAGAATGCCAATTAGTTCAATCCTATACTGTAAGCCTTGCCGTGGTGGTCTAGTGGCTAAGGTAATCTGCTGCTGATCCGCAGGTCACAGGATCAAATCCCGGCTGCGGCGGCTGCATTTCCGATGGAGGCGGAAATGTTGTAGGCCCGTGTGCTCAAATTTGGGTGCACGTTAAAGAACACCAGGTGGTCGAAATTTCCGGAGCCCTCTACTACGGCGTCTCTCAAATTCATATCGCGGTTTTGGGGCGTTGAACCCCACATATCAATCAATCCTATACTGTAAGTGCAATGCAATTGGACCTGCTTGTAACACAATGCCTCTTGCTACAGCTGCAGTGCTCCTCTCCTATTTCACGCTTAGGATTGTTTCAGTTCATTTAACTTCGCTTGTGTATGACACTAGGTGAATTCAGGACCTTACCATTTTATGGTCACTGCATCATACCTTGCCAACAATTTCCACATCCTACACGATGCCTGTGTGTGCACTCATTATAAAGTCTATTTCGTTCTTATTTTCGCCATTAGGGCTCCTCCGTGTCCACTTGCGGTTCCCTCGTTTTCAGTAGAAGGTATTTAAAATTCGTAAATTATTGCGTTCTGCGAATTCTATAATAGTAGCTCTCCTCTGGCGTTTCTAGCACCGATGCCATAATCTCCTACTGCCTGGTCTCCAGCCTGCTTCTTCCCTACCTTTGCATTAAAGTCTCCCATCAGTATAGTATACTGTGTTTTTACCTTACTCATTGTCGATTCCACTTCTTCATAGAAGCTTTCAACTGAAGCGTCATCATGGCTAGATGTAGGTGCGTAAGCCTGTACCACCGTCATTTTGTATCTTTTATTCAGTTTGTAAAGAGGTTTACTGGGCGAACCAAACGGGCAGGTGGAAGATTCGAGATAGCGACAGGACGAGGAAGATGGAGGAGCTCGAGCGCCGATCTCGTGGAGCCTTACTGTGCGATGATGCAGGTTGTTCCCTTTTGTTGTCATCATTCCTTCATTATAACTGCCCCGTCGAGAAAGATGAAGCCATCCTGGCGATCTAATAGGTGGGAACGAGCGGTTCGAAGTACGGCTTCAAGTGGTCCAAGTGAACAATATCGTGTCCACGCCGACGATGGTCACCGAGCGGCGTAAGCGGTTTAATGGCGTACTTGACGGGCGCTGTGCGCTCTACCACGCGGTATGGACCATGGTAATTTGAAAGAAACTTGGTAGACAAACCAAGGGCACAGGGTGGTACATACAGCTATACAAGGGTTCCAGGGGCGAACTTGGCGGCAGGAGGGTGGTCGTTATAGCGGGCCTTTTTCTGGCGTTGCTGGTGAGCCGTACTAAACTGCTTCGCTAGTTGGCGGCATTCTTCGGCGTGACGGGCGGCTTCAGACACGGTCGTGCACTCAGATACATCTGGTGCGTAATGCAGCAAAGTGTCAATTGTGTGCGATGGTTGACGTCCGTATAGAAGGTAGAATAAAGAAAAGCCGGTTGTGAGTTGCGTAGCGGTGTTGTACGCGTAGGTCGCAAACAGAAGAACCAGGTCCCAGTTCGTTTGGTCAGATGCCACATGCATCGCGAGCATGTCACCCAGGGCATGATTAAATCGCTCAGTCAGGCCATTCGTCTGAGGGTAGTAAGCAGTACTCATCCGGTGTACAATATGGCACTGACGGAGAAGTGCTTGGATTACGTCGGATAGAAATACATGGCCCCGGTCACTGAGGAGCTCGCGAGGAGGGCCGTGACGCAACACAAACCGATGGAGGATGAAAGATGCGACGTCCTGAGCGGTCGCCGTAGGAAGAGCAGCGGTTTCGGCGTACCGTGTCAGGTGATCTACAGCTACGATAGCCCACCGGTTACCTGCTGTGGTGAATGGCAGTGGTCCATAAAGGTCGATTCCGACGCGATCGGATGGGCGGTCAGGGCACGCAAGCGGCTGTAGTGGAGCTGCTCCTGCATTTGTTTTCGTCGCTGACACTCGTGGCAGCCGCCAATAAACTATCGAACAAAAGTAAACATCCCACGCCAGTAGTACCGCTTCCTTAAACGTTCGTAGGTCTTCAAGATACCGGCGTGAGCGCATTGCGCGTCAGAGTGAACTGATGCGCAGATTGTAGAGCACAGCTTTCGGGGAATAACTAGCAGCCACTTCCTGCCGTCTGGTGAGTAATTGCGCCGGTACAAGAGACCACCTCGAATGGCGAAGTGCGAAGCCTGGCGTCGCATTGCTCGAGTGGTGGAAAGTGTCGGTACCCCAGATAAGACGGCCAGTAGCGAAGGTATCCATGGATCGTCACGCTGTGCAGAGCTCATTGTGTCGATGTCAAGAGCGGACAGCGCGTGTTCTATAGAAGATATAAAGGCAACCTCAGCGGGCAGTGGTGATCGTGAGAGCGCATAAGCATAGGTATGTTGGCGGCTGGAACGTACACGACGCGGATATATTACTCTTGAAGTTGCAGGGCCCAACGAGCAAGGCAACCTGATGGATCCTTCAGCGACGACAACCAACATAAGGCATGATGGTCTGTAACTACAGCAAAGGTGTGGCCATATAAGTATGGGCGAAATTTCACAATCGCCCAAAGTATGGCTAAGCACTCTTTTTCGGTAACACTGTAGTTTACCTCAGCTTTGTTGAGCGTTCTGCTGGCATAGGTGACGACATACTCAGGGGATCCAGGCTTGCGTTGAGCAAAAACTGCACCGAGACTGACACCGCTGGCATCTGTATAGATTTCAGTTGCAGCCGTAGGATCATAGTGGCGCAATATAGGCGGTGATGTCAGGAGACGGCGAAGAGTGGTAAATGCGTGATCACATTCGGAAGACCATGATGAGATGTCGTTGGCACTGCTTAAAAGTTAGGTCAAAGGGGGCGACAGCGCGTGGTTTAGCCGGGTCGGGGAGAACGCCTTCCTTCGATACGACCTGACCGAGAATGGTGAGCGTCCGAGCAGCAAAGTGGCATTTCTTGAGATTCAGTTGGAGCTGCACATTCTTCTGACACGTAAGGACATGTTTCAGGCGTACAAGATGTGTTGCGAAATCGGTTGCAAAGACGACGATATCGTCGAGGTAGCAGAAGCACATGTTCCATTTCGAACCCCGCAGAACCGAGTCCATCATGCGCTCGAATGTGGCCGGCGCATTGCAGAGGTTGAAGGGCATGAGATTGAACTCTTATAGCCTATTTGGTGTCCCGAAGGCTGTTTTTGGATGATCGCCATCTGCTAAGGGCACCTGCCAATACCCCGAACGCAAATCTAACGACGAAAAAAACTCGGCACCTTGTAAGCAATCAAAGGCGTCATCAATCCTGGGCAAA
This sequence comes from Rhipicephalus annulatus, assembly GCA_013436015.1. Classification (NCBI taxonomy): domain Eukaryota; kingdom Metazoa; phylum Arthropoda; class Arachnida; order Ixodida; family Ixodidae; genus Rhipicephalus; species Rhipicephalus annulatus. Next base: position 423 of record WOVY01010358.1, on the reverse strand, counting down.
GGGTATACGTCTTTGCGAGTGATCTTATTTAAGCGCCTGTAATCAACACAGAAGCGAATTGTACCACCCTTCTTCTTAACAAGAACGACAGGTGATGCCCATGGACTTTGGGAAGGTCGGATAACGTCGCTCTTGAGCATATTGCCAACCTGTTCGGTGATAACCTGACGTTCCGTGGCGGAAACACGGTATGGTCACTGTCGTACTGGTGCGTTGAAACCCGTGTCGATGCAGTGAAAAAAAACTGGGAGTTCGGCCAAAGGTAGGTTGAGCAACGTCAAAGAATTCACGAAACTGGTAGAGCAGCTGAAGGAGCTCAGAGCGTTCAGATGGCGATAGTCCGTCGGCAATCGATGAACCGAAAAGCTAGGATGGTGGTATAATAGAAGGGTTGAGGGCACTGATGGCGTCGTAGTCACCGGA
>WOVY01010357.1:0-138573 GCA_013436015.1 Rhipicephalus annulatus | reverse complement strand
TCCTCTTTGATTCTGTGGGACTCTCATCCTCATCGCCGGGTCATCAAGCCATCCTACTGGCAAGAGCTGTGGACACCGAGTGCATCAGGGCTCTCAGACGCCGCTAATATAAGCCGAAGAATTGTATACAATTCTCTTTCGTTCCTTCTCTACCCTCGTGCGGTGTAAATAAACCTTCACCTGTCCTGCAAGAGGGCATCTCCTCACAAAAAAATGTCGGTCCGGTGACCGTCGCGGCCGACTGGACCTGGTCCCAACAAACTGGAGGCAGCGGTGGAGTCATCCTAACCCCCAAGCACCAATGCCGCGCAAGATAGGGAGAACTCGAAAAATTGAAGTTTCACCGTCTGATTCACAGACAAATCTGTGAGCAACGTGTGGCCCTTTTCCACGGCTTTCGCTTCGCAATGCATACACGAATCATGCAGATGCCTCATTTGCCCCACGACCCGGGCTCAAGTGCACTGCGACAATGGCACAGAAGGTCAGTCAGTGAGGTGTGATTTAGTTAAGTCATTTGTTCAAGGAATATCATCGTTGCTCGACCAGAGAAGACGTGTTTGATTATGTTGTTTGGTCAGTCCGACTTTTGAAAAATATCAATGCTTTCTCAGGTTTCATGTTTTGTCAAAACTACATACAAACTCCATACATTAAACGCCGTGGAAGCAGTGACAAGTTTCAGAGAGGGTCACCGAAGAGACACGTCATCACCTTCTACTGCGAAGGAGAACGAACTGTCAGCGCTGCTGTCTAGGTTAACTGAATCACCAAGCCAGTGAATATGACAGGAGCTTCGTGCAAACCAGCGTAACAAAGCCTAGATATGAGGTGTAGCTCGTGGTATACACCATCCGATTTGTCTTGATTACAAATGCGATGTCTAAATCGCTGCTTGTTCAATCTGAAGTGGATAATTGCCCCATTGCTGTTTTTGTAAATAATCGATACAGAATGTTCGAGTGAAACGCGCTTGCACGGTGGTCGAACCAAACCAACGTATGCTTAGGCTACGATAACCTTCGACGTTTAGCAGTGCCAACATGGTCGAGTGCGCCGAACAAGCACCGATGTGGCAGAACAAAAGCTTGAGGACAAGAAGCGATGCATCAACTCGCTTATTGTTGGAAGGGTTCGTCTGTCCCAACGCACGGCTGCGATCTATTGCTTTCGTCGCTTTTTCTCATAAGGCCCTGCGGCAAATGAGTAAAGGCGTGTTGCCGGTTAGTTTTCGTAGGTGTTGAGCACCCCACCCCAGAGCAATTATTAGGCATCCCTAGACGTTTCAGCTATACTAGACATACACACCTACGAGGAACGTTGCTATTTTTTTAACGGAAAAGGAAACGCGAACAAGTAGTATCACACACAAAATGAATATGCACTCTGTATAGAAGTACAAGTTCCTCTGTGCAGAGTATAGAGGTACTTGCAGCTTTATACTCTGGTATTATTGGCCAAATTGATGAATTTCAAAGAGGGCGGGGGGGGGAGGAGGCGGGTTCCACTTGGCTCGCCGTGCCTAAGTCCCTGGGTTGATGACGAAATAGAGGTAGGAAATATGCAGTGAAACTTCTGTATGTAAAAGCTCGCATAACAAATTATTTGCTGTAGGCAGAACATTGATGTTGCTAGAGAAAGGCTGCATGCTTAATCTCTCCCAAAGATAGAGAGGTCATGCAGAACAAACGTGTGGGCATAACACTTTCGGGTTCTTTGCAATAATGCGCACTTGATAAATACGCATCTAATGGAACGCCTAGGTATTTTAGTGACCCATAAGACCATTCATTACCCTGTGAATGGGTTGTTTTACAAGTCCATATCCAAAACACTAGTCCCAAGGTTTTATCAAAGTTCATTCGCGCCCCTGAAAATTTTCAAAATTCTCTGGTTACTGATACCACCCTTTATATACTAGAAAGATCTGTGCAAAAACCATAAGAGGTTATCCGCGCACGCAAAGACATTTACTTCTTTCCCATAAACATTGAAACCACAGATGTTACAAGATCGAATTACACTTAGAAACAGTGCCTACAAGTAAATAGCAAAAAGCATTGGCGACAATAGACAGCCTTATTTCACTGACAAGTTAATGAACACAGACTTTGACAAGTGCACATTAAGAATTAAACGGGCGGAAGAATCATCGTAGCAGAAATATAGTGGAGCCAACGCTGGCTTGTTGAAGAAAAGAAAACAGAAAAAAGCACGAACCTGATCAAAGACCATCACTAAGTCTACTTGCAGTATTGCCAGTTTTTTATATGCCAGTTGACATGCTCTCGATGTGCATACTTCATGGAAAACTCGAATATGAGGCCGGCACGCTTACCCTATGGTGTTATGGTGTTTTCACGATTCTATTTTGTAGAAATGACTCTGCAGCTCAAAGACTTGGAAGTCTACTGCTCAAATACCCTTTTAGCGGCAGTGTTCTAGGGAATTGTTTTCAGGTGCATACTACACACTTGTCAAAGTATGTGAACGCTATGTTTACACCTAAAACGCATTTGTATTAAATACCATGTGAGAGCGAAAGAATGAAGTGTGGCTGTGTGGTATAAAACCTGCTTGCCCCGCAAACGGCCGGGATCGAATTCTCAATCAGACCCGGAAATTTTTATACATATTTTATTTGTATCTTTCTTCATTTTTCGATCATGCACAAGATGAACATTTTTCGTTCACAAACAACTACGCTGATGCCGACACCAAAACTTCCAAAAAGAGCTCTTTAATGCCATCGCGTCAATATACAGTCAGAGTTCAGCGTAAGCAATATAGTAGATTAAAGAAACAGCGTTGCCAGGCCGTAAACGTTCGTTGACAACAGTGTGTTTTAGTTTAGCCTTTACGTGCTGGAGTTGAGACTTTCGCGTCACCGAGCGGAGGCTCAAAAGCGGAAATAAGAGAAAAAAAACCTCGAGAATCATTGAGTATGCGCACGCAGCAGTATTACTTTTCTTGGTAAAATTGAAAGTCAAGGAACATTCCCGTGAGGTGTGCATTACAATGTACTATGTGCAAACGTCTTAAATTTGCGCAACATAATCCTAAGGAACTCGGTGTTGCAATCCTGCAAAACTAAATAACATATTTTCGGAAGCTTTGCAAATTAGTAATATTTAGCGTTTACCTAAATGTTTAGTAATTCTACTGTAAGTCATGTTCGATTTTTACACAAAAAGAGGTAAAGTTTCGGCTCGTATGGCACAAGTGCTTTGTTTTTGACTGTGTTCATTTCAAGCTAAGAAAAATAATGCTTATGACATTGGTCCTGAAGTGGGTCTCGTCAGGCTATTCATCGAACATGGTGGTGCTTTTACCAAATTGATTGCTCACAGCATATTGGGCTTAGGTCATCCTATATATAGATGCGCAATTTATCTTGCCCTTTCTTTCCCACTAGTCCGACAAACTTACAAAAAGTTACACCATCTTTCGCTAGAGGGAAACCGTGTGAGACTGTTAAAAAGGTGGCGCTGTCACTTACACTAGCGGCGGCATCGACGCCAGCGCTCATCACAGCGTTGTGCAGGTGAGAAACCTGGGGAGTCCCGACGCACGCAGTGATGAACCAGTGTACCCTACTGGAACAGGCCGATTGCTGCTATTGGGCAATAAAAGACAGAGGACTCCCATTGCACACAGAGACCCGCAGTTCGCTTTTGGATAATGGGCACACTGCGAATTTCTATTGTCCAACAATTCACAGTAGAAATCTATCACAAGCACTACAAAAATGAGCTCATTGGAAGGAAACGACTGACTTGTTCTCTAGCGCATTCTCCGATGGGGGTTTTAAATTCATTGTCCGGAGGGAACAAACTATATACTTCCCAACGGCACGGGGTTTTCGAATGAATTTAGGGGAGTTTTTATATACATGTATCGGAGAACGTTTTTAGGTTAGTATGGCAGTAAATGTTTTCGTTTATTGAAAAACAATTAACGTCCGCAGCCATAGCATGCCCAAACGTGTGTTCGATTAAATCGCCTTCGAAGCACACAATAATTATCACACGTACTCAAACATGGACACAAAGTTCGCGTAATACTACAACAATAAGTGCTGAGAAAAAGTGGTTAGCACTCTACTATGGGAAAGACTAAAACTATTCCATGGCCCTCACACTTGACGTTGCCTTGCTGACAATAATTATGTCGTGAAGGAGTTCACTACAAACACGAAAAACAGGTCGCAAACATCTTGGGAGACCACTGACCGCAGCTTGCCGCTTGCGCTGCACAACCACACTTCTGGCACCGGGTACATGTATGCACCGTATTATGACCTCCAATGTAGCTCTGGAGAAACTATTTTTTTACCAATAGTTAAGCAGTAAATATTCGCGGCATAGGTATAAATATGCAGTGGTCTGACGTAACCACTTCACATGTGCCTTTTATCTGAAATTTGCCTAATCTTCAAAGCTTTTGAAGTTATAGCAAAACTTATTTAGCGGCTGCTGCTCGATCGCATGGACTGAATTTGCATTAGGAGTGCAGTGTGTAACTCCCTAATATGCACTGAATTGTACACACAGCCCGAGTGGCCATGCAGGAACACTTCAACGGCGCACATTTACCAGTGCTAGTGAAGAACCGAGGCACCAGTGCTACCTCGTTCGACCACTATAGGCCTCACTTAGCAATACGACACTGCTATACGATGAATGACAGCTGCTGATGACAAAACGCTTGCTGCTGTTCTGTTTTCATAGTCGTTGTTTTTTCCACACAGAAATAGGTGTCCGCTATCCACGCAGTTTAAGCTTCGGAGTGATAGACCTAATCGAACGAAACGGTTCGCAGTCGCGGTTCCTGTAGCTGGCACTGCATGGGCATTCCATACGCTGTTTCTGTATGTCTCTGCCTCGTTCACCACTTGCCTTCGATAGGCTACCTGCGCGTTAGTCACTTGGCAGTTGCAGTCGCTTGGCGCAAAAGAAAACGTGAACTGTTATTCATTTCAGCAGCCTTTATTTTCTGTGAAACACCTCCTTTGCTTCACAGGTGGCCGGTGCTAGCTCGTAGAGCTTGCCACGGTGTCCATTGCGGCAGCACGACCTCACTGCGCCGTCAGCTTGATACAGAAAGTGTAGCGAGGCCTTCCTATAATTTATACGTTGCACGTGGTAAAATATCGGTGGCACTCTAAGAAGTCACCGTCGCTAACCGTCGCGGTGAGTGCTTCGCCGACGCAACTCTCACACTGCAGTTGCCGGCCAGCTTATCGTGGTGTAACAAAGCCTATTTCGTACCACTTCAAAGAATTAAATGGTGAAACTCCAGGAGCAACCGCTGATGATCGCACTAGGTTACCTTTGTTATCAGTAAATTATTCTTCGCAATTTTTCATCACTCAACACTTTGAAGCTATAGTTATTTGTGGTGTTTCGTTGAGGAGTCGACCGATCTCCAGCGTGGTTCAACGGTGCAAAATACCTTCAAACGTTTACGCTACACATTAACCGGTTGTTGCAAATCTACACTGCACTGGTAATTTTGTTGCTTGTCGACAGATGTTCACATGGTCATCCAAAAAAGGCACTGGAGTTTCACACCAACGTGTTAAACAGATGTCCGCACGCACGCACGCACGCACGCACGCATGCACACACACACACACACACACACGCACACACACACAAACACACACACACACACAAACACACACACACACACACACACACGCATGCACGTTAAGACCAAAAATTGTTTTAAAACTCCCATAGAAAGTTTTCTACGACTGACATTAATCAGCGTGGGGAGTTTAACAACGTCATCTCGTTCATAAACTCACTCATTAAGCAAGGGGCATTTTACCATGACACGTGCCAAGTTCACTCTGCTACCGGGGTGTACATAATTGGGGCAGGAGGTTTAGAGTTTTGGGGGCTCACATGCTGCTAAACTCCCATAATGGTAAAGTTTTCCTTACAGTGTACCTTGGAGGCCAAGGTCCATTGCCTATATATATGGGCTGAACAGTGAATTATTGTGCAGCACAAACAGTCGGTATTTTTTTTTTCAAATCAGAAACTCGGCAGCAGACGCTGCCTGCGTCGGCAGTGTGAGGCTGAGAGAGCGGAGGGGAGGCGTAAGATAGGAGAGCAAAGGGAGGGCACGCGCATGCACAATGGGTTGTAAACGCCGCGGGGAGGAATGACTAGAAGGGAGAGAGGCGAAAGCAAGCGTAGGTGAGCAGACGCTGCCTGCGTCAGCGTTGCGAGGCGACAGAGGCGGGAGCGTAAGCGGAGAAGGTGAGGGGATGCGCAGGGGCAGTAAGGGTGTTCACACCACTGGCACACCAGATTGAGCTCGGCCATAAGGTACTTCGCATCTAAAATAGCTTACGTCCGCATACGTGCTTGATGCGCCTCGATGGGGATATGAACCCCGCTCCAAAAGCAAATATTTTTATGTTGCAGATTTTTTTTACACCAGACTATTGTTAGGCCTGGGGCTTTCGAAATGAGAAACACTCCTAAAGAACTACGGTAAATTATTTGCAAGTGTCCGTTGTCGAAGCAACTTGAACGCAAATGAAGCCTTTTCCCACATTCATTAGCCATAAAAGCAGTGGGTCTGTCCATATCAACGCTAGATTTTGTTCGAAGCGATTGTCAGAAACCATCGCCACATTTAGGGGCGAAGCTCCTTAAGGCGTGGGTCTGTCCATCCTCGGCGTGTGTATGTAGCCACCTCTAGTGTGTAATAGAATCCGTTCGCTGTTGGCGCGTGCTCGGAGTGGCCCGATAGATAAGGCCACCTCTAGCTTGTAATAGAATCCGTTCGCTGTTGGCGCGCACTCGGAGTTGCCCCGAACACGCAAGGCGGTGGCAGCGCGTCCTCGCAGACAGAATCCCGATGTGCGAGCCGGCGAGGCAGAAGCGCTCCGTGAAGCTGCGCGACACCGCCACCAAGATTCTGCCGTACGAGAGCGGGAGGCCGAAGCGTGTCGTCTGGCTGCGTGACGCCGCCGCCAAATCTCCAGCGTTTGAGAACGAGAGGCCCAAGCGTCACAACAACGGCGCGAGGACCCTGCCGTACGCGAAACGGCGTGGCTGCGGCGCGAAGAGGATCTCCAAAACGTCAGAGAACGGGAAGCGGCGAGATAGCGCGCGTATCGGCAGGCAGACCCCGATGCAGTGAGAGCTCGTGAGGCGTCTGCAAAACGCATCAGGCGAAACGCTTAAACCGCGTGTCAGCCCCAAGGTGCCGACACGCGGTTTAAGCGAGACTTTCTAGACGTTACGTTCGGACACAGCTGCAGTGTGTGCGACAGATTCTGGTTCTCAAACAGTCGAGTCACAACATCTTCCATCAAAAACGACCAGGCTCGCGCCAGCGCTATCGCCGTGCTGCAGCGCAAGTATATATACACACACAGTGTTTCTCACGTCTTTCTTGATGATGTAGTGGGAGAACTTTCACTGAAAAGTCACGGTTTTACCAATGATTTCCCCTCAGGAGCTTCGCCTACTCATCATCTCTCACCCCGTGGATATGCTGTGATTTTTAAGCACGATAGATAAGCATGCAAACACGGCCACTCTAAATCTCAAAAATAGCCTGCATACAGTAAACACTACAGCTGTTTTTGCGCACGGTGCTTGCGTATTTTGATCCCGCTAATCCGCCAGGCCCGCTATCCTACTAACCCCTCTAAACTATAACTGTCTAACAAGCCATGAATTGGTGAACTAGCCCTAGTTTTGCGTCCAATGAGGGAAGTTGTTCTATCGTCGACACCCTTTGCTCTGTTACGCTCTCAGCGTTAAGTGCTACAACTACTTGTCGATTTACTGACTGATCATGGACGCTGCTCATGAGGATAGAGCTGTACGACTGAGCGTCCACATGGGTGCGTCAAAGTTATCCAGTGCTGTATTTACCAAACACCAAGAGACATTGTGCAATCTCTCTTAGATAATTGTGGTAAATATTCAAGTACTTGTGGAAGGACAAGCTATACTTTCGTGTTACACGTATAATGGAGGGATCAACCATGTTTTAGGGGCGAAGCTTCTCTTAGTCTAACCTTGTCATGCGTCACACGTAACCGAGAGAAGAGTAGGCGAGAAAGAAGAGAAGGCAGTACCTTCCAAACAGTATACTTGACGACGCTGTCTTGTAGAAGTACATACAAGCCGCAGTTGAGGGAGGATATTCTAGATGATTCTGTACCACTACTTTCCGATTGGCTGCTCCACGGGCTGTGCCTGGGTACGCGGGGAACGAGTGCCTCTCTCAGTCTTCTGGATAGTCGCCGTACGTGGCGGATCCTTAGTAGGGCATGGACGAAGTAGAGCGGCAGGCGCGTTGAAGACGCTTGCGTTCGGCTTCCTTGGCTCGCGTTTCATCGGTATTACCCGCGCGCCGTCTGCATTCTCGAACGCAATCGCACGCATGTACGGACGGATGGACACACAGACGGATGGACGGATGGATGCTTCGCCGTACTTATAATCATTCACTGAGTGAATATGCTGTGATTGTTTTTACTATAGCCTACAACAATGCGTTCTACTATATCTTTTTTGTTATATAAATGGCATTCTGCAGGTCTATATGCTGAAGTTTGGCTGCTAACAAGTATAAAATTAACACTTTTTCTGAACAGATATCGACTCATTCTGTCATGCATGTGTACACTGTTACAAGGCTTGTGATAATATCATCATCATAATCGTCAGCCTCACTATGCCCACTACAGGACAAAAGCCTCTCCCACGTTCCGCCAGTCGACTCGGTCCTGTGCTTGTTTCTGCCACTTATACCCGCAAGCTTACTAATCTCACCTACACACCTAGTTTTCTTTCTCCGCCTCCCCCGCTCGCCTTCCCTGAGAATCCAGTCAGTTGCCCGTAATATATCGGTTTTCACATGCAATAGCAAGCCTTATTAAAACAATGTTTTGTCGCATGCTAATAAATAACGAAACTCTGCTGGCAGTAAAAACAGCATACAACGAGTATCCAACCGCAAAAAGTCCACATCATTCACACTATTGTCGACTTGCGTGCCCTTGGCCTGGTTGGATATCCTGCGTGAGTGTCCTTCATCGTCCCCACTAAATGCTCGTTGGATCCACACTGCAAATCCAGCGGTACATCAAGACGCGACGTGACCACAGCACTTCCGGAGTGCTCCCTGTGAGAGCTTGCAGTGCATGCAGGCAAGCTATATTGTTGCGAAGAGAAACCTCTGCACGCGTGTGACGCATCGTTCTTGCTCTTGGCAAATGATATGAGCACCCAGCATATATAAGTGCGCACAAAAAACCGTTCTAAGTTTTTTTTTTATTATCTTGTGTCCATCTTCTTCTTCCTTTCCCATTTGTACTTTAAAATGCGTTTACGCCATTTGCCCAACTGCTTTCACGTACCCATTCATGTCCTTTCATCGATTAGTCATTTTTCCACCAAGAGCGGAGTTCTCGTGTTAATATATCAAGAAAAAGAGGGCAAAAGAAATAAGATGTTTATTCTCATTTCTTTTCCCGTATCACGGGAAAATAAGACACAATTTAGGCCACGGCGTTTCCATAAAAGGCTAACTCCATAACTCTTCCTTAAAGTGCCTAAAACCCATTTGTCACAGAGCACGGTCTTCATCGTACCGACGTTTGGACGTCCATCAGTATCGTCGAATTTGGCCAGCTATCATTACCGCATGGCAGGCTTCTGGCGTTATACGCATTGCGGAAAGAAATTTTTTTGTGTGTGCTACAGGAGTTTAAGACGCTGCGAATCAGTATTACAGTTTGTTTTAGCGTTGTTTTAGTGTATGAGATTTATGGACAATTAACCAATATATATAAATATATATATATATATATATATATATATATTAAGGAAAGAAGTGTATACTTAAAGGCTGCTTTTTCTGTGTCTGACACATTAATAATGAGATCTAACAGCCAAGAATGCCAAGTAATGTATAGGGAAAGTTATTAGACCAAATGATAATGTTAATGTGCTACTGAGCTATCACGGCGGCTATCCTCCCAGCCACTTTATTGGGTACATATGTAAATTTAAAAGTGGGAGTGTCAGTCTGCGCCATCAGTAGCTATGCTGGCCAGTGGGGCACACTTTTTGAGAGCCTGTGTGGCGTCACGTAGCAGGTGAACTTATTACGAGCTGGCAGCTGACATATAGTCCCTCGTATACAACTTAAGACACCAAGTCTGCCAGTAGAAGACCCTCGTTAATGAATAAGAGAAAGAAGTGTATACTTAAGGGCTCGTTTTTTCCGTGTTTGACACAATATTGCCACATTGAATATGCAACGCGAAGAGGACAACGAAGAACACGCGCAGCGAGTGAAGAAGACGAGGCTCTCTCCCGATCAGTTTGCCAGTATTCTAATACAATTAAAGTGAGATCCCTGGATTCGACTGCTGCTGTTTCTGCATTGTGACACTGGTGGAGGCGCTGGGTACATGTTCGGGACGCCTGACAACAGCCCCGCATCTGGTCAAGAAAGACTTCCGCGCATCGACACCCCCGTTCACCGCAGCAGCCGGCGCCTGTTAGGCCTCAGCCCGGAGTTTGGTCCATTGCCGGAAAGCGTGACTGTACCAGAAAGCATGACGGCGCCTGGAAGCACTGGCCCCAACATGTCCAGCCCAAGCACGACACAGGTGACTGTTTTGAACCCTAGACTTCCGGTTGACTTCCACGGAAACGCGTATGAGGATGCACATGACTGGCTCGAGGAATTCGAGCACACAGCGAATGTTAACGGGTGGAACACCACACAGAAATTGGGCTACGTTTATTTTCCGCTTCAAGACGGAGCTCGAACGTGGTTCACGAATCGCGTGTGGTCATCTTGGGACGAGTTCCGGCAGAAGTTTCTCGACACGTTCGCGAGCACTGAAAGACGAGAAATCGCACAGCGTCTCCTCGAGTCACGGATTCAGAAACCAAATGAATCCGTTACGATGTTTGTTGAGGACATGGCGCAGCTATTTCGTCGAGCAGATCCTAATATGCCCGAAGCCAAAAAGGTTAGCCACCTCATGCGGGGCGTTAAGGAGCAGCTGTTCGCTGGCCTCGTACGAAACCCGCCTACAAGTGTGGATGAATTCTCCAAGGAGGCGACATCTATCGAACGCGCACTGCATCTACGTTATCGCCAGTATGACCGCCCAACCCACAGTGCACCGATCAGCGTGGCAGCCTCTACCACAGCAACAACACCCGACGAAGGTTCTTTGCGCCAACTAATACGAGAAATCGTACAAGAAGAGGTCAAGAAACTCGTCGCCAAACCGAATGACTGCGCGATCGCCTCAGTAACGGAAGTTGTACGCCAGGAGATCAGGCAAGCGCTCTCGCTTCCTGAGCCGAACACGAGCAGTCCCAGGGCAAGCTATGCAGACGTAGTCCGCCGACAGCCAGCGAACGTGCCGACACCACATCAGTACCACCAGCAACATCCGCCGACAGCGCCTTGGTACTACAGAGAAACTTCGATGCCGAGGCGGCCACCACTTCGCAAAACTGACATCTGGCGTACCCCTGATCATAGGCCCCTGTGATTTCACTGTGGGGAAGCAGGCCACATCGTTCGGTATTGCCCGTATCGCGCCGCAGGATACCAAGGGTTTCCTTCTACGGTTCCTCGGCGCCATTTCAACGGAACATCTGACGTCGACACGAGTGTCATGACCCCGCGGGATGTTCCTCCTGGGTTTCGGTCACGCTCACCCTCTCCTGGGCGTTATTCTCCATCCTCTAGACGGAGCACCACTGACATGCCAAGAGGGAGATCTCCTAGTTCACGCCGGGGAAACTAAAAGCAGCGACCTTAGGGGGGAAGGTTGCGAATCGTCGAAGTGCTGAAAATCCCCCATTACTGCCGAGCGAAGAGAGACGCATTTTCAATAAATCGACGAAAGATGGGGTTGTTACTGCCGAAGTTGCAATTACGATTGACGGACATGACGTCATGGCATTGGCCGACACTGGCGCGGACTTCTCAATAATGAGTGAGAGTCTGGAAGACACGCTCAGGAAGGTTAGAATGGAATGGACAGGACCGCAGATTAGAGGAGCTGGAGGGCAGCTACTCACACCTACCGGAAAGTGCACCGCAAGAATGAAGATAGGGGATGCATCCTTCGTCGCAACTTTTGTTATCCTTTCTGAGTGTTGCAAACAGGCAATCTTGGGGATGGATTTCTTGCGTGAATATGGTGCCATCATCAATATTCCGGACGGTGTACTGACCTTTTCAGCGGATCAAAGCGCAGCGCTACACCGAAAATCCCTACGAGTCATTGACGATGTAACCATACCTCCGTTATCGTGCCGCCTTGTTCCAGTCACGTGCAGCGAGCAGAATAATGGAGAAGGAATCGCTGAACAAGTATTGACGCTCCTACTCTCTCGCGGTGTTGCAATTGCCAGAAGTATCGTCAACGTTGTATGCGGTGAAGCAGAGGTTCTGTTGACAAATTTTACCAACGAGCGACGACACATTACACAAGGCACTACAGTTGCCTACTTCGGCGAGATCACCGAAATCCGCGAGTGCTGTGTAGTACAACAGGATGAGCCGCAAGCCACGTCAGCCCCACCACCTATTGACGTAAGCTCGGATTTGTCACCAGCGCAGAGACAGCGTCTAGTAGATCTTCTTCACGAGTTCAAAGACTGTTTTTCATCGACCTCGAGGGTCAGTCAAACGCCACTGACGAAGCATCGGATAATAACGGAGGAGACGGCAAGGCCAATACGACAGAACCCATACCGCGTAGCACCGAAAGAGCGTGAAGCAATCCAGGAACAAGTGAAGAAAATGCTCGATGATGACGTCATCCAGCCGTCAAGAAGTCCTTGGGCATCGCCGGTAGTGCTGGTTAAAAAGAAAGACGGAAGCTTGCGATTTTGTGTCGACTACCGCAAGCTGAGCCGTGTGACAAAGACGTGTACCCATTACCGCGCATCGATGATTCACTCGACAGGCTGAGGTATGCACGCTACTTTTCGTCAATGGACCTCAAAAGTGGGTATTGGGAAATAGAGGTCGACGAGCGAGATAGAGAAAAAACGGCTTTTGTAACGCCTGACGGGCTTTATGAATATAAAGTCTTGCCATTCGGATTGTGCTCAGCCCCCGCAACGTTTCAGGGACTTATGGATACCGTTCTGTCAGGCCTTAAGTGGCAGACATGTCTGGTCTATCTGGACGACGTCATTGTTTTTTCAAAAACATTGGAGGAACACCTGAGCAGGCTGCTATCGGTATTTAGGGCAATAAGGTCTGCCGGCCTGACACTGAAACCCGAGAAGTGTCATTTCGGTTTCAAGGAGCTTAAATTTTTAGGCCATGTGGTGAGCCATGAAGGTGTTCGACCTGATCCCGATAAGATTGCGGCCGTCAGAAAATTTCCGGTACCAAAAGACAAGAAAGCAGTCAGGTGTTTCCTTGGCCTATGTGCATACTACCGAAGGTTTATTGCCAATTTCTCCACCATAGCCTCGCCGTTAACACGACTCACAAGAGAAGACGTTTCGTTCACATGGGGCGACGATCAACAGGTGGCTTTTGACGATCTCCGACAACGCCTGCAGACTCCGCCTGTGCTTGCTCACTTTGATGAGGATGCTCCTACCATGGTCCATACAGATGCCAGCAACGTGGGTTTAGGCGCTGTACTCGTCCAGTGGCAAGACTCAGCCGAGCGTGTGATCGCATATGCTAGTAGGACGCTTTCCCGCGCCGAGTCCAACTACTCCACAACGGAAAAAGAGTGTCTTGCTGTCGTATGGGCGGTTATGAAGTTTCGTCCGTACCTCTATGGTCGTTCCTTCCACGTAGTCAGCGACCATCATTCCCTCTGCTGGCTGACCAACTTGAAAGACCCGTCTGGTCGGCTCGCACGGTGGAGCTTACGCCTCCAAGAGTTTGATATGACGGTCGTGTATAAGTCCGGACGGCAGCACGCCGACGCCGATTGCTTATCAAGGTCACCGATAAAGCGCGACGATGACACAGAAGATGACAGCATGGCGTTTGTAGGAGTCGTTGACACCACTACGATTTCGTGCAAGCAAAAAGAAGACAGTGAGTTGCTTCCTCTTATTGAATTTTTGAATGGCCGGACAACAACCGTCCCCAGAAGATTTGCAAGGAGCCTGCCGTCATTCTGCTTACGTAGTGGTGTTCTCTATAAGAAGAACTTTTCTCCCAGAGGAAGCACCCACCTACTTGTCGTTCCGACGTCACTTCGTGAGGAGATACTTTGTGCTTGCCACGATGAGCCAACGTCTGGTCATCTCGGATACACACGCACATTGGCCAGAATCCAACAGAAATACTACTGGCCAAGACTTCCAGCTATTGTGAAGCATTACGTGCGCACGTGCCTCGATTGCCAACGACGAAAATCGCCACCGTTAAAACCAGCTGGGCTATTACAACCAATTCAAGTGCCCACGGTACCTTTTGCCCAAATTGGAATGGATCTCCTTGGACCATATCCGACTTCCCATGCTGGCAACAAGTGGGTAATAGTCGCCACTGATTATCTTACGCGCTATGCCGAAACAAAGGCTTTGTCAAGTGGCACCGCCGTTGAAACCGCACGATTCTTCGTAGAAAATATCGTCCAGAGGCATGGTGCTCCAACAATCATAATAACGGATCGAGGTGCCGCTTTCACGGCCACGCTCCTGAAGACAGTGCTAGAGCTCAGTGGAACCGCCCATCGGAAAACCACTTCCTATCATCCGCAAACCAACGGCCTAACAGAACGCCTCAACAAGACTATTGCCGACATGTTGAGTATGTACGTTGACGTGGATCACAAGAACTGGGACGACATTCTACCGTACATCACGTTCGCCTATAATACAGCGCAGCAAGAAACTACACGAAGAACGCCGTTCAGTCTCCTTCATGGCCGTGAAGTGACGACGATGCTTGACGCCATGTTACTGCACGACTGCAATGACATTGATTTGGACGCTGCATCTTTTATCCAACGAGCAGAAGAAGCGAGGCAGCTTGCGCGCGTCCGAATCACCCAGCAGCAAAATTATGACGCCCAACGTTATAATCTGTGACACCGACATGTCGTCTATCGGGCCGGCGACAAAGTCTGGGTATGGAGTCCTATCCGCCGCCGGGGACTGTCTGAAAAATTGCTGAAGAAGTATTTTGGCCCCTACACAGTTTTACAACGCCTGAGTGACGTTAATTACATGGTCGTTCCTGACAACCCCTCGACAACTCGCCAGCAAAAACCAGAAATCGTGCATGTTGTGCGAATGAAGCCCTACTTTTCGGACTGATTTACACCATACACCTACTACACCATCTTTTGTAGAAGAGCATCGGGACGCTGCTCTGTGGAGGGGGGCAAATGCCACATTGAATATGCAACGCGAAGAGGACAACGAAGAACACGCGCAGCGAGTGAAGAAGACGAGGCTCTCTCCCGATCAGTTTGCCAGTATTCTAACACAATTAAAGTGAGATCCCTGGATTCGACTGCTGCTGTTTCTGCATTGTGACAATATAATGAGATCTAACAGACAAAAATGCCAAGTAAAGCACAGAGGAAGTTATTAGAACAAATGGTAATGTGAATGTGAAGAAAGAAAAGTGGGTGAAAAGATAACTTGTCATGGGCAAGAACCGAACCTGCGACCTTTGATTAACGCGTCCTATGCTCTACCAACTGAGCTACCACGGCGGCCATACCGCCAACCGCATCCATACGCCACAAAAAGATGGCGCTTACCGCTGCACCGCTTAATGACATGATTTGACGTCTACAAACTACGAGAGAGCTGCCTTTGAGCACCCTGAACACAATTCGGGGCGCCGCTCGCACGTTTTGAAGAAACAGTGGACAAAAAGGATTCCCAGAGCAAGAAAACCGCAAAGTAGTGGCCCTTTCTCTTATTACTATGGTAAACATCAGAGGCTAATTCTTTGTAATGACGAAAAACTTATTTGTTTCATGAGCCGAGATATTCAGCGTTCGGCGCCTTCTCAAATACAAAAGGCACCAAATGTGGTGTGACCAAATAATAAAGTCATGTTAATACGTCATGTGATGCCATCATCTTTTGGCCAGAGGTAGGCCGTCCCCGAAGGTAACTGGGCGAGGCACAGAATCATGCAAGAGAGGGCGGGGACAATGCAGTGAACTGAGGAGGTCATAGTAATGCAACAGTTGTCTCGTCAAAGCATGGGCCTTCACCTGTGGTTTTATGAACGTTGCGCAAAGAACTTTTAACGTTTTACTTTGAAGTGGGATAGTTAGAGGGACAGGCAGGATCCCAAAATGGCGGTAACAAGATGGTAATTTACTTGGTGTGAGAAAATTCTAAAATACCGAATGACGAGTCGAATAGCATTCCATTCTATTCCGTGTTCGCATAGTATACTGGTCATTCTTACTACCGAAGGTCTCTCAAATATTTCTATAATATAGTCAGCGACGTGAAAACAAAAAGAAATAAAATCTTAGCACATAGAGGGATCATTTTTGTAGCTCGAGTTTTTCAATTACTAAGATGCATGCAATGAAAATTTTTTAGGAGAATATCGACGTCATTCTGTATACCTCAATGAAGCGTTCTTGCTTTAAAGCGCAGTGTTGCCGAAACAAGCGTGTAATCCGCTGTATGCAGACTCATGAAACGTGGTTTAATTATTACGCTTCAACTTTATTTTGTAGGTAACGACAAATTATAAACCTGAATAGGGAAGCTTCTGCCGTAGCTTAATATGCAGTTGCCAAATATTCCGAAGGTTCTACCCAAAAGACATAGCTAGTGGCTAACGGTTGACAAAGGGTCGGCAACCAGTCGGTCGCTAGTTTAGTCGGTGACACAACCGAAAAAAGTGGTCGACCTGTAACTGGCCATTGAACAGGTCAGCAGTAGGTCAGCGCGCTTGGCGCGGCGTGGTGTGTCTACTTTCTGCGAATGCCACTTGGCATGGGCCGAACTTTTTTTTTTTTCGGGTCGGTGATATGCAAGCATGGATGATCACGATTGTCAGTTTGGATGACGTGTAAGCAGAAACGCACATCTCTGTCCCATTTTCTTTATTTATATTTGTAACACAAGCAGTGACTTTAATTTCGACGTAATGGTAGTGTATGTGTATATCCATGAAGGCTGTCTTAGGTGCAACATTTAAGCAAAATTTATTCTTAGACATAAATTTCAAGTAAGAGTAATAAGAAAAGAAAGAAAAGGTGGTATAATTGTTCTACAACCAGAATGAAGGTACGTATATATGGAAGAGTGGTGGTGGCTGCAACCATTTGGGCAGCTGATTCGCCAGGACACAGCAGCTACCGTGTACGCAGTGTGGTTCCAAGTTCGGTGCGCATGAGTGCCGTGCTTCTTCGTAAGAGGAATATTACGACGACACAGAAAACACAATGTCATGCCGTTTGGACTGTGTTAAATATTCGTGATTCCTCCCCTCCCCCACACCAAAATAAACACTGCCGAGGCATTCCCTTCCGTGTAGCGATCTTGTGAGGCTTAGAGGTATACAGCTTGAAGAATGGCATGAAGCAGAATTGGTGGTTTACAGGAAAGGGTGCCAAATTTGGGTCATGCTTTTGTTCCTTTAGCTGCTATTGATGCCTCATACTCCTATTCACCTTCTGTCGTACTTATAGCTTGAAAGCATGTCAACTTCTTTTCTAATAAATCTTTTTGGAGGGGTCTTCCATAGCCTTGTTCGTAGATCTCACCCCAATTTTCTTGTTTTTTATTTTCTTGTATTTCCAGGCTTCCTCATGGTAAATAATGTTAGTGCATTTGTGCGGAACGTCTACGATTTCGGTAAAAAATGGCTGGTCGGAGCCAAAGACAGATAAGGTGGCCTATCGCACAGGCGTCATGGAGAGAACATCCACAAGCCGCCATGAGGGTTCGTGCGAAGAATTCATGTGAATGAAAAACTTTTAAGTTCACGTATAGTATTTAATGTTATAGGCTTGTTTACACGCTGTTTATTAATGGTGAAAAGCATTCGCAGCATTTTGCACTTGTGTTACAAACAATTTCTCCTTGCATGTGCTGGCATACGTGTGCTCTAAAAGAATGTTGCCTCTAAATTTATACTTCTACCTGCGCCAAGCTTACATGCCACAGGCGTCAACATTGGCAGGGGAAGTTTAGAACAACCTCCCTCCCAGCTAAGCCCTGGTAGCCGCCAGCTGGCCTCTTGCTA
This sequence comes from Rhipicephalus annulatus, assembly GCA_013436015.1. Lineage (NCBI taxonomy): Eukaryota > Metazoa > Arthropoda > Arachnida > Ixodida > Ixodidae > Rhipicephalus > Rhipicephalus annulatus. Next base: position 120,336 of record WOVY01010357.1, on the reverse strand, counting down.
AGTTTCAGCGGGCCGTACGTGGTCCTGCAGAGGCTGGTACTCCAAATATTGCAGGGAAACAGCGCGAAAGACAAGCAACCAGGCAAATAAGGACACATACAACACTGCATCTGGCCGTCAGTCAGGTCAGCTGATGAGGTCGACCCTACGTCGCTGGCCATAACATCGGCGAACGTGAGGCCAGAGTAAATCTCCATACGTGGGGAGACCACAGGAGCCGACCTATGCCCAACGTAGGCAAGGTCGACCTTTGTAAAATTTGGTAGTCACTTCTCTATTCAAATTTACCTCGGTTTACCTATCTGTGGCAGTTCTGGCTTTTAAAAGCAACCGAAAAGTTTTTTTCTGCGTGTTATAGCTGGCGAACATTTGTTTCAAATAAATTGCCAGGGAGTTAAGGACTGCTCTGGGAATAGTTCTATTATATTCGAAAAGTATTCGAATAATACTCGACTCTTATTCGTATTCGTCACGGTGTCATCACTATTCGCTTTGTATGTCAATCGGTTCTAAGAATCACTATTTTCACATTCCCGTTGTATTCTAAACTAGAGGTTGGCTCCCAAGAATTACGAAATATATGTCCATGACAATACATTTCAAAAGCAATGTGAATGCTAAATACAGCACGTCGTGCAAAATACTGCGTAGGTATGTTATTCTAACTTCATTTTTTATGGCGGATACTGATGCGCAGCATTATCGAACATCGATGGGAGTCACTAAGACCTATATGGTCGTCCACGTTCGAAACTATACTTCAGTTTTTTCAAGTAGCCATAGGAGCTTAAAGGGATCAACTACTGGCCAGAACATATAATTAGATTGTAGTAAAAAGCAAAGAAAAGGATGAAGTACAATGACATATTCCTTCATTTTTTTACATCGTGACTAGGATTTATATTTTTAAATCTTGCTTAATATCATCAAAACACATCTTGTTGCGCAGCCTAGAGGAATAACTTTGAAACTGGTCTATCGAATATGGAGCTGATCACTTCGCTGGGCGTGGTCGCCTAGTCTGATGCTGTCATGCGAGGCAGTCCTCAAAGTTAGAGTATGCATAATATTATCCAGCCCCTTCAGTTTTGTGCTACTTATGACGTAAAGACGGTGAAAAGCGGAGCCGCCATCGTGGCCGCCAGTGCACCAAATACAACCCCGGCGTATGAGCAAGAGCGCACACATGCGCAGTGAACCGTCGCGCTCGAACAGGAACCAACCGCACGCTCACTGTTTGCAGAATGTGAGCACAATTTTGATGCATATATATAAAAACTATGATTACAAATGTTTGGCGGTGTTTTCTACTCTGACATTCCGGGATCGGGCTCATTCACGCGTAATATTTCCTTCGCGCTTATAAAAATAGACACCAGGAAAATGATTGTTGGTCTCCTTGACTTAAACGCTGAATGCAGCAAATTTTATGTTCATTATTAGACATTCCTATGAAATCTTGTACGCAGACCTTTTTACAACAAAGCAGAAACAGAAAACGTATACCTAGTGTAGATCAATGCAACCAAAACTTTCTTGCACATATAGACAATGATGCACTAAAATGCGGCACGTATATAGTAGGTACACTCTTCAGTTCTTTTTATTTACAGACTCCGAATGCTCACAGCTCTTAGTCATTCTTTTGTTCTTCTTCAAAAGTTGTATGCATATTCTGACAATACTTTACCCACTATTAAGACAACAGGGTTTCTCAGTTCTCTTTTACATTCGCCCGGCCGTGTGAACTGCCATTATTCATTGGTTTGTAGCTTGAAGCATCTTTCTAAGCTATTTACTGAGCACAACTGCTGTCAGTACTCTGACACAAGGATGAGTTCACAGCACGTTGATATGTTTGAACCACTTATGCTATGCGCACGCGTCAGAAGTCAGGTGAACCACCTAAGGATACATGTGGGGCAAAAATTTCAGTCAAACGCCCCAGCTGGCTGGAGTTCAGTGGGATTTCAGAGAGTCAAGGGTTAAAAAAATACTGCCGCTATGCGATTCAAAAAAAGACTTGCTGTGGTGGTGCGGTGTTTTGACGTTGGTGTGCGCATGTGCGGTCGAAAGAGCTTAAAACGAAAGCTGCCTGTGAAATTACAGAAAGAACTACTGAGAAAGGTTGGATTGAAAATGTCGGAATTATTGCAATGAGTGGGGCCTTTACGAAGAGTTGATTGATACATGATACTATTGTCACGATGAGTCACAAGTACTGTGGGATTTATTAAACCACCGGGTAGCAATCTTTAGGACGATGCGTCAGTCGTGGCTGGCTCTCGAACAGAGAAAGAAGCACGCGATCTTCTTTTTCCTCCAGATTGAGAGCCGCCTCTTGCTGTCGACCCACTACGTGCTGGTGGCATTATCCCCCCTTCCGAAAAAAAAAACAAGTCCCAAAAAGAGGAAAGAAAAGTACATAGCATCACCGCGATGCTACTACATAGGCACGTGAAAAAGATATTGGAAACTCGGATAAAGTGAAAGTAAAAATTGAAGAGCGTGCCAATATAAGAAACGTCAATGAACAAGAAAGCAAGTTCACACAAATAAACAAAAAACCAAAGAATGCTGTACGGTAAAGAAAACGTTACGAGCAACGCGCAATAAATGGTTTCATGCACAACACATGAACGACGTCCGGCCTCAGTCGTGTCCTGCTCCGTGCATGGGGTGTTGAGTCTGGAACCACTTCGTAATTCACGTCACTGACGCGGCGTAACACTTTATATAGGCCAAAGTACCGGCTCAGTAACTTTTCACTAAGGCCACGGCGGCGGACGGGCGTCCACACCAAACTTGACTCCGGGGTTGTAAAACACTTCTCTGCGGCGGGTGTTATAGCGTCGTGCGTCTGCCTGCGGTTGCTGGACGATGTGCAGTCGCGCGAGTTGCCGGGCTTCCTCAGCACGCTCTGCGAATTCTTCGGCGTCAGTTGCCAACTCGTCTTCGTTTTGACACGGTAGCATAGAGTCTAGCATGGTCTGCACTTCGCGGCCGTACAGAAGCCGAAATGGCGTGAATCGCGTGGTCCCTTGCACGGCGGTATTATACGCGATGGTCACGTAAGGTAAGATCCGGTCCCATGTTTTGTGCTGTACGTCGATGTAGATTGAGATCATGTCTGCGAGGGTCTTATTCAGTCGCTCGGTAAGTCCATTGGTTTGCGGGTGGTACTCAGTTGTCCTTCGGTGTCTGGTGTTGCTCAGTTTCAAAACTTCGTCCGTAAGCTGCGCCGTGAATGTTGTCCCTCTGTCAATTATTACACTGGAAGGAGCACCGTCTCGTAGCACGATGTGGCGCATGAAAAATTGTGCTACCTCAGAAGCCGTGGCTCCTGGGATTGCCTGCGTCTCAGCGTAGCGTGTCAAATAGTCGGTCGCGACGATCACCCATTTGTTGCTGTCCGCAGACAGGGGAAATGGCCCGAGAATGTCCATGCCGACTTGGTCGAACGGCGTGCAGGGTGCTTCGATGGGCTGAAGCAAACCGGCTGGTTTAACAGATGGTTGCTTTCGGCGCTGACATTGCCGACAGCTCTTGATGTACTTCTTGATGCTTGCTGAAAGTCCTGGCCAATAGTACCTCTCGCTCACTATGGCAAGTGTCCTTGAGTAGCCCAGATGACCGGATGTGGGTTCGTCATGGCAAGCGAAGAGGACGTCGTCTCGCATGTCTCGAGGAACCACCAGGAGGTAAGCACGGCTGTTCGAACGAGCGTTCTTCTTGTACAGCACACCGTCTCGCAGGCAGAACGACGTCAACGAGCGGGATAAATGACGTGGTATGATAGCGCACTGGCCCTCTAAGTGATCAATGATTGGACGAATCTCTGCGTCATCTCGCTGCCGTTTGCTCGTCTGATGCGCTAACGGCGCCCATGAAGCCTTCGTGTTCTTCTGCTTTCTGACTGACGACATGAAGGGGTGCGCGTGACAGTGTGTCAGCGTCTTCATGCTTACGGCCGGACTTATGAACGATGGTGACATCAAATTCCTGCAGCCGCAAGCTCCACCGTGCTAGCCTGCCTGAAGGGTCACGCAGGCTTGCCAACCAACAGAGCGCGTGATGGTCCGTCACTATCTTGAAGGGACGACCATAAAGGTACGGGCGAAACTTTGTGATTGCCCTCACGACTGCGAGGCACTCTTTCTCCGTAGTGGAATAATTCGCCTCGGCACGGGATAGAGAGCGGCTGGCGTAGGCTATGACTCTTTCGGCGTCCTCTTGACGCTGAACGAGCACTGCACCGAGCCTAATGTTAGTAGCGTCGGTATGGACCTCCATGTCAGCATCATCATCGAAATGAGCGAGAACAGGCGCTGATTGCATGCGCTGTAGCAGCTCATCAAAAGCTGCTTGTTGCTCGTTTTCCCAAACAAACGGCGTGTCGTACCTTGTGAGACGAGTCAGAGGTTCTGCTATCTGTGAAAAGCCATGAATGAACCGGCGATAGTAGGCGCACAAACCAAGAAAGCGCCGGACGGCTTTCTTATCGACAGGAGCTGGTAATTCGGCAACAGCGGCAAGCTTGTCCGGATCGGGCCGGATTCCTTCGGCGCTAACTACATGTCCAAGAAAGTTTAGTTCCTTATAGCCGAAGTGGCACTTCTGTGGCTTTAGTGTGAGGTCCGCTGATCGGATAGCCTCCAGCTCGCTGCGCAGGCGGTGAAGGTGCTGCTCGAACGTGGTAGAGAAGACCACCACATCATCAAGGTAGACAACCCAAGTCTGCCACTTGAGCCCTGTGAGGACAGTGTCCATTTCGCTGGAAAGTTGCCGGCGCTGAACACAAGCCAAAAGGGAGCACTCGAAATTGGTATAGGCCGTCTGGAGTCACGAAGGCTGTTTTCTCACGGTCTCGCTGATCTACCTCGATTTGCCAATACCCGCTTTTGAGATCGAGAGAAGTGAAATAATGGGCGCGACGAAGTCTATTCAGCGAATCGTCGATACGTGGCAGCGGATACACATCCTTTTTGGTCACGTTGTTAAGCTTTCGGTAGCCGACGCAGAAGCGTAGCGACCCGTCCTTCTTTTTGAAAAGTACGACTGGAGATGACCACGGGCTGTTAGATGGTTCAATAACGCCATCGCCAAGCATCTCGCTGACTTGCGTACGTATCGCTTCACGTTCTTTAGCCGACACGCGGTAGGGGTTCTGGTGTATCGGGCGTGCGTCCTCGTACGTGATGATCCTGTGTTGAGTGATAGACGTCTGGCGGATCTTTGAGCAACTTGTGAAGCAAGACCTGAACTCGAACAAGAGCGCTCGTAGCGCAGTCTGGTTATCGGTGGACAGATGAGGATTGATGTCAATATTACTCATTGACGTGTCTGTGGTATCCACTAGTTCGGACGTGAGACAGTTGGTGACGTTCGCTACTTCGTGGACAAACGCTATCGAAGTGCCACGGAACAGATGTCGATGCTCGTTGCTAAAGTTGGTTACGAGCAATTCAGATCGGCCATCACGAAGGTGTATTGCACTTCTAGCTACACAAATGCCTTGCTGCAGGAGGTGTGCTAAATTTGTCTCGGCCACCACATCGCCATCGCACAAACCACAGCATGTTACGTCGACTAGAACACTTGCTCGTGGAGGAAGCGTCACGCTCTGTTCAGAAATACGGAGTACGTCGACACGCTTTCCGTCATCCTGCACGTTGATTGCTCGCTAGACTGAGAAAGTGACGCGGCGCTCTTGCAGATCAATGATAGCTCCATTTTTCTGTAGAAAGTCAACTCCCAGGATGACGTCACGGGAACATTCGCGTAGAACGAGGCAGCTTGCTACGAATGTATACCCTTGGATCTGTACTCTAGTTGTGCAGGCACCCAGTGGAGTAATGACGTGGCCACCAGCTGTCCGAATCTGCGAGTTGTGCCACGGCATGGTGACTTTCTTCAGCTGCGTTGTCAGTTTCCCGCTCAGTATAGAATAGTCAGCGCCGGTGTCCACTAAAGCATTAACTGCACAACCATCAATTGTCACTGCTATGTCGAGTGAAAGTCGGCCATCTTTTGCAGCAGTATGGGATGTCGGACCGGTTTCTGTACGGTTCTGCGTTAATAGGAGGTCTTCAGCGCTTCGACGTTCAGCGACCCCGCCCCCAGAGGTCGCTTGGGTTAGTTTTCCCGGCGAGGGCTGGGCGATCGTGTGGTAGAATACCACTGGGGCGTTGATGAAAATCGCCTCGGTGATGTTGAGCGCGACTGGCGCCCGGCAGACGGTGGTGCATGCTGCTGGGCGAGGTAGATTTCGATTTCGCACGGTCTCTGGCCGTAACGGGGTGGCGGTGAGTACGCAGAGAAGCCGCGAAGCCCAAGACGGCGATATGGGCACTGGTGGTACAAGTGATCAGCTTCTCCACAGTGAAAGCACAGAGGCCGGCAATCAGGTGTGCGCCAAACATCAGACTTCCGAGGAGACGTGCGCCGATCGTCAATGTACTGAACTGGTGGCACCGAACGATGGGCGACAGAAGCGCCAGGGACAAAAGGCAAAGGCGGTGGCGTGTACGTGCCTTCGTAGTACGGTATGTGCTGTGCTGACTGGAGTGCAACAGCAAGAACAGGATGGACGAGTAATGGTGGCGATGCAGCAGGGCGTTTCAAGGCTTCCGCGTAGGTTGTCTCACGGCGGTATTCAGCAGGAGCTGGTGCAGCTGTATCAGGAAGCAAGGTGTTTCAGAGGGCCTGGTGCAGCTCATCCTTGATCACAGTTGCAATTGAGCTAACCGTAGGATGATGTGTTACACCAGCCTTTTGCAACTCTTCACGTACTATATCACGGATGAGTTCACGTAGATGGTCGTTGCTGGTTTTAGTGGCGGTGAAAATGTCGGCAGTAGACATGCCACTGACTTGCCTGTCGTATTGGTTGGATCGCTGCTGCAGCATTTTTTCCATTGTCACGGCCTCGGACAAGAACTCCGCGACCGTTTTTGGAGGGCTGCGCACGAGGCCGGCAAAAAGCTGGTCCTTGTCACCGCACATCAAGTGACGCAACTTCTTGTCCTCCGTCATTCTTGAATCGGCCCGTCGGAAGAGGCGCGTCATGTCTTCGACGTACGCGGTCACAGTTTCGTTTGGCAACTGGATGCGGGCCAGAACAGCTCGTTCAGCTCGTTCTTGGCGATCAGCACTGGCATAGGTCTGCAAAAGTCTACGAGAGAATTCGGGCCACGTCGTCAGCTGCTCCTCTCGGTTTTGATACCACGTACGTGCCCCGTCTTCGAGATAGATATAGACACGACCCAGTTTCGCCGCGTCGTCCCACTGATTCAAGGTGGCTACACGCTCGAAGTCCGCCAACCAGTCCTCAACGTCCTCGTGCTCCGTGCCATGGAACGTCGCCGGTGCCCGTGGGCTTTCCAACGTATAACGGTTCGACGTCGTGCTTCCCGTGCCTGTTGACGAGGTTTGTACGGAAGCGCTGATCATGTTTGTCGACGTGGTTGGAGCAGTATCGTCGTTTTGCGGAGGCAATCCCCTGATTCGGCGGCTGGTCCGATGCACGGAAGTATTAATTGGCACTGGACTCGTATCACGGCTTCCTGGGGGGGGGGGGGGTCTGCAGCATCCGTGAGACTACCCAGCACCTCCACCAGTTTGTCACGATGAGTCACAAGTACTGGGGGATTTATTAAACCACCGGGTAGCAATCTCTAGGACGATGCATCAGTCGTGGCTGGTTCTCGAGCAGAGAAAGAAGCACGCGGTCTTCTTTTTCCTCCAGATTGAGAGCCGCTCTCGCTGTCGACCCACTACGTGCTGGTGTCACTATTATACCCTTGTTTTACAGGCAGATTAAACCGCGTTTAACGTGTGGTGGTACGCTTGTGCAGCGGTTCGTTTATATGACACGGTAGGTGAAACCAGTGTTATTCCGCTAAACGCATTTTTTTAGAAAACGATCTTCTTATACCGCTCGTAGTTGGGCTTGTTGGTGCACTACATCAGAAAAAATATCCAGCCGATAAAATTATGAACACAGGAAACGAACGAACTGTTTTAACTTCGATCGACTGTTGTTTCTTTGACACGGGCTTGTTTGTTCAAAAGAAGTGGATATGCACACGATACTGTGATGCCCCTGTGTCGCGTAACATTTTTTATCTTGTATTGACTGGGAGTTAGAATCCGCCTTTGACGAACTCATTGTCCTGCGAAGTTTTAGACACGCTGAAGACTTTTTCGTAATTTTCGCAACTGATGGTAACTTGGCCTATGGCAGCACCGTGCAAGGCGTATTGTGCTGCTTTAAAAACCTAAGGTCTGAGTTTTACGCATAAGTTGCCGGTGAACAATCGTCTGCAATTTCTAGACATGAAGAACAAGTGTTTTGAAAGACACGTTTCTTGTACGTATTTGTCAAGAGCTAAGAAATAGTTAAAAGCTTATGGGGCGACACACTTTAAACTATCAAGAAGGCCACTTTTTCTCTTTGCTTTGAATCTGCCCTGGCAAGGTCCTGTGAGCAGATGTTTGAGATAATCTTTAGGGTCAACATTGATGGACTAAAAAATGCCGGCTTTCCCAGATTCGTTTTGTCTGCTGTAGCTGAATCTTTGCTGCAAAAAAAAAGCTAAACACACAGACCTGGCTAGAGCAGAGAAGATCGCAACTGGTGCCCTATACGCACCATGTTCCGCATCGCCTGAAAATTTTCTGTCTGGTATGCTGTGCCCATGGTGTTTTTTCATACAGAGGGAACTGGTGGTTTATGCGCATGCATGGAGAAAAACAAGTAGCCACGGTGTGAGTGAGGTGAAGCATGGGTACACATTCGTGAAATGTGTTGTTGACGTGGTTTATAATTTTCTAACTCGCGAGAGGGTGTACATAGGCCAGACAGGTCGTCGTGTGAATATGAGGGTCTAGGAACAATTTAAATCATTACAGAAAGGAACAGGCTACAGTTTATTTCGTCAATGCAAACATCGAAAATTTCTGCCATTGCTGAAAAAATGACAAAATGAGGGTATCCGGCCGAAGCCATGAAAAAATGGTACGTGAAATACCTGAATCTTTTCACATTGGAAAGAAAGGCGAGGCATGTCGAGGGGACGTAGCACAGAGAGGAAAATATTTTTTGCAATCTTCTCTGTGATCATGAGCTTTAGTAGGGCGAAAAATGCATACAGTGACTTTACGTGAGTTTATTGTATTTTGCTATTTTTGTTAAAGGCTTGTAGCAATACCGTGTGACCCCATACCGTGTGACCACTGTAACTGAACGCAGCCATGGACCGCTGCTGACGTTCGTGTCGGCAGCCATCTGCCCTGAGGAGCTCAACTTTCTACCTCCACCGGACTCTACCTCCTCCCCCTTCGATGTCTTCAAGGCATGCAGTGGGTTGTTTTTTTTATTAAAGTAGTAAAATAAACAAAGACGTTTTTCTGACCGTTGCTTGACTACGACTACCCCTTTCATTTTGACTTTTACAAATAAAGAAAACAACAAAATGACATATATACATATATACAGTCCTGCATAGGTGAGAACAAAAGTTATGCTATGGGCAGAACAAACACGTAGTCGCCACGCTCTCTTTTGACTATAGTCCGCTCAGTAGTGGTCAAATATCTTCGTCTCTTCGAAAAAATGTTACAGCACCTTCATTGCTTTGCCATTTCTTTAATATGACCACGGGCCTAGTATTTTATTCAACGCAAATAACCGCTCGGGATCTAGCTTATATCGTTCTTGTTCGAGTCGGTTTCGGAGTGTGTCATGTTTCGAACAGTCGAGCAAGAGGTGATAGATATCCTCCTTGCCGTGGCCGCATGAACATGCTGACAATGTTGCAGGCTGAATACGAATCATTCCGCTTCCGCCGGAAGGCATCCGCTGCTGTCGGGATCGAACCCGCGAGCTGCCGCTCAGCAGCTAAGCATTGTAACCGCTGATACACCGTGCTGGACATACACTCAGGTCAATAATTTTAAAGGTATGTAGGGGGTTTACCAATAACATGCGACAATGTCTTTTCCACTCCAATATAGTACTTTTCCCCTCGACGCGTAGTTCGTGTGGGAAATAGCAGGAGGCATAATACTGTCGTTTTAGAAGTATACACATCAAAAAGACATTATTTATTTCAATACGTCAGGTCGGCGCGTGTCCGGGTTTCAAAAAAGACCTTGACCTGGCAGAAATATCTGTCAAATAAATGAACTCTTGATGTGCCACTACCCCTCATGCTTTACATGAGGGTTTGTTTTTTTAGACAATACAGATATTTTTTTAACAAGAAGGATACAACACTCAGGCCCCCATAGACTTATCAGACGAACTCGTCGAAACAGAAAGATAACATCGCACGCAAGGATAGATGAAAATGCGTAATCAGCAGACAAAAGATAACTTCACAATTATTAACTTCGGGGCAATTATTCATATGTCATAGTTGTAGGGCATGGCCATGTATGGCGTACAAGATTTTTTAATGCCCCTCCCCTCAAATATTATGTATTTGAATATATTAGTAATCTAAATTGACGGCCCTGATCCCGGCGATATTGAAACGGAGAGCACCGGGCGTGCCGGAACTTGGCTGTGCTGCGTCAGTTCTGCATTTCACGTGAAAAGCTTTGAAAAACGGCGCGTCACCTCATAACATGGCCAAAAAAGACGGCAAGTCGTCCTATATACCCGCTTGGACCACTTATTGTTCACGCTAGGAGTGTAGTGCTTATCCATTTCTTTATAGAACATTTCATAGGCAGAAATAACTCTCATTTTCTCGCGAAGAAAAGTAGCACCACAGTGGCCGACGCCTTGTTTTGCACTGCACAGCGAGAATAAAAGTGGAAATTGTGCTTCTCTTGGAACAACATGAAAGAAATATAATTATTATATTTGCAACACATGACCGCAATATTGTTGTTGTTGAAACAGTTCACTGATTACAGCGCCCTTCAGATATCGGCCGTCGCCACTGGAAGCTTTGGCGCTCTACTTATCTTCTAAAAACGACCGTCTTTAAACCGTTCACGCATTGATAAACAATTTAAAAGGAAGCTGCTTCAACTTTACGTTTGTTTTCCTCTGCACCACCACTATTTCAGTCATCTTTAAGAGAGTGCAAACTCATTGATGTTTCTATGATTTTACTACAAGCCATAGTGTCTTGGATTAGCTCAATGCGTCATCAGTTTTATGGGGAGAACAGAAATATTCTACTTGGATTAGCTCAATGTGTTATCAGTTATTGATGGGGAGAACAGAAATATTCTGCGAGGAAATTGTAACATATTTTTGCACCAATTCTACATGCGAAGTATCAGCAACTTACATATAAATTTTTCTCTATATATTTTGTTTTAACTAATATTTGAAATAAAGCGCACTATTTTTAAACAGTATTAACTTATGTTCTATTCTACAGCATACTCTTGCATCTCAGAGTGTCTTCATGCCTTCTTTTTGTAATATCGTTCCTCATTTTCGCATAGTACTTATTTGTTAGTAAGTTGCATGGTTTCTTTTAATAAGCTTTCGTCTTTATACAGGCACGCAAATAACAAAGCGTCCTCATATTTCAAATCTTGTGCCGTACTTGCGTTTCAGAGCAAAGTTTGCTCCATGCATCCTGCACTTCAGAGAACACTCATCTCCCACCTCATTATTCCGCACAACCTGCAGTTTTTCCGTGCGCACTCAGTTAAATTCTTTCAGCAGCCCTTTAATTAAGCACAGCCGCGGTTCCGCGCCAAGTTTCAGTATGCCCTCGAGCTAGCAAACGTAAGCCCTAAAAAGCATTAACCCATTCTGCCTACACCTCCAGGTTATACTCCTATGATGCTCTTAATACATTATAGCTGCGTTTTCTCGCTTCTCCGTATGACACTCTTGGCTTGGATGTTGTAATACCCTTCTTTAAACTGCGCTTCTGCACATTTGTAGCCAGATAGTTCTTAATTACCATTTATATGCATTATGACCAGCACACAAACTGTGTTATTAGACACAACCAAGGCAAGATTATTTGCAGTAATCTCAAAGCTGAGAGCTTCATGTTGAATTCCAATGGCAGATCCACATCAAGTTTTTCTGCCCTGAGCTGAGCAATCAGATTCCAATAGTGGATTGTGAGCGTGCATTGTGTGTTCCAATGGCAGATTGAGAGCAACCACAGATGACGGAGTGCTCCGTGGAGCGAGAATTCTTGCTTCACCGAAGTCGGCGAATTTGACCAGAAGTTCAAGTGACGTATTCTGTACGCCCACCTTGCGCCGAATCACCGATAGATGTACGGAAAACGCTTTGCTCTCTCTCGCACCCTCTCGTGCTCCCCGCTAGATTTCCGCTCACTAAGAGCTCCTGTCTAGACACGCACGTTTCAATCGCAGATTTGGTGTTCAAGAGCAATGCCGCTCAGATCTGCGCGCTTCATTCGCTATCCGGCCCAGCATTCGTGATCAGCCATTAGAATTCAACATCAGACTTTTTCATATTGTCCACCAAAAAAAACCGCGTATCTCAGAATATTTTGTAGAACTCCGCTCCATGTTTACGTTCACGCGAGCACCACCAACTTCGCATACAAAACGCTACACGTCTTCTTACGCAAACAGTGATATGACTTTGTGGTCTATCTCGTATTGTCACCTTGTTTCTTATATGCATCACATAATAGCGTGTTTGGTTACTTTCATGCACTCTGTAATTAGAAACATGCACTTTACAAAATAGTCTAATAGTTCTCCCCAATATTTCAATCAGCTTAGGCATTCTTGTAAGCTTCTGTTTTCTACGTGCGTTCTAACATATCAGACTACGGATGTAGCATCGTAACTGGTGTCAAGATCTCCGCATTGTCATACAATAATACTTGAAGCTCTTTTTGTGCTTCTAGTGCCAATTCGTCACCACTAGCTTCCTCGGAAATTTATCGTACAACTCAGCCTAACTACCTCGTTATGACCTTTGTGATGTTTGCGTCTACTGCAGTACAATTGTTTACACCCTTCAGGGTGCAATACTGCTGTTCGCGTCACTCTAATTACACCTTTTTTAACAATTAAGGTGGTCGTAAATAAAACATCTATGCAACACCCCATTTACACTCTCATCTAAGGTGTGTCATAAACAAGGATGCTAATGCATAATATTTCGGTCAGTTTTGTATAAATTTAAATATACATTAACCATTCAGCTACCAGCGATTCTCCTCCAACTAGCTGCTTGTGGTTATACTAATGAGTCGAAGCAGGAAGTAAAGCAATAAACCAAAACGCAGTGCTCTTCGATAAAGCGCGCAAACTACAAAGACGGGAGACACAACAGGGGCACCGCTCATCTAATAAAGGTAAAATCCTCTATCATATATTTCTCTCATTTATATCGTTAGCGTGATAAGTGAATTTGTACAAAGCGCTCTACCTTGCCTGAACCAAGGTAATGTTGCGCAGAATGGCGTTTCCATGCCCCTTCCCCCAACTTCAAAGCTATTAAAGCTGGAGGTAAAACGTCCGCCCTCTGCAAACAACCATCCGCACAGTTCACTATCAATAACCTTCATGTCATCGGGCCATGATATTCAATAAATGGACACTGACGCGATGTATTTTGAAAACGCCTGTTTAATTCAGTTACTTATGCGAATATTCATCTTCGTGTGTCCTGAAAAGTGCGTCGTGAAAATCAAAAAGAGGACAACGACCTTAAAGAAGAATGCAGAAAAAATGCGTTTTGGTAACCGTGATGAAGCGTTGCTGAAAATAACGGGAGGCTTGTTGACGAAATTGTGAACCAGCCTTTCCTCGGGGGAGGTGAAACGCCTTTGTTTCTTTGTTTGTGTTTTGTGGATTACCTTCTTTTATTTTAGGGGCGAAGCTCCCTATTGCGTGGGTTGTGTATCTTCGGTTGTCATTGTGCGTAACCGCCGGTGGCCCATACATGAGAGAGCGGATATGTGAAACAGGGGACAGACGGGTAGGTGCTATAAGGAAAGAAGAGAGACGATCACGCTACTACGATCACGATGAAGAGATGCAAGATAGTGGTACTTGAAGTATTCACTATGTGAACGGGCGGACGGGCGCATGGATGGACAGACAGACAAGTAGATGGAATGGTGGGCGGACGCGCGGACGGACTGATGGACGCACAGCCGGACGGACGGAGGGACGTACGAGCAAATGCATGGGTGGATGCACGGATGGACGGGTGGATGAATGCACAGACGGACGGGCGCACGGATGGGCGTATGAACAGGCGCACAGATGTACGCACGGATGGACAAAAGCAAGAAAGACAGATGGACGGAAGCACGGACGGACTGATTGACACTTCGCCCTACTCATCATCATTCACTTCAAGAATATGCTGCGATTTTTGATGTTACTTTATGAGCAGACGTTGTTCAGTCACAACCTCGACTTCGTAGACAGTGAGATATCAACATTACTGAAAAATTCTAAGCAGCGGTCTTGTTCGAAGGACTGGTAGCTAAGTACAAATAGATGTTCTGATCGAAAAGCGGGACGTCCGATGCATGTAATGTTGCATGGAGGAATGTATTTCCCGAAATTAGGGTGCTGATAAAATATTGCCTGCGTGTCCGTGAATGCGCCGTTCCTAAAGCCCACATAGAGCAAATTCCTTCAGCTTTGCTTTTTCACTAGTCTTCACAAATTTAAAAGTCAGTGAACATGCGTAAAATGGGCTCTTGAATATTACGTTCTCCTCACAATGCTCGGTGCGATTCGTAGACACTGTTAAAAGTACAGTGTAACGCCACAGATCACTGTCGCCGAAATAAAAAGTGGAGGCTGCGCAACCTGCCAGGGAAGCAAGCGTTGGACGGGATCTAACCAGACCGCAGGCGCCGCAAAGTCTCGTAGCCTAGGCAACCTCGGCTACCTGGACCCCCACGCGTGCTCATTGGTCGCAGAGCACGGAAGCGTGAATGGTTTCATGTTACATGTCACTGCGTGCGCTGGCGAATTACATGAAATACTCTCCCGCTTGTGTGCGTGTGGTGCGCGTCGCTTCTCGATCGCTTGAGTTTATTAGATAGTGTTTTGTTGTTTGAAATGTGCCTGCACTATGTGCTCATCCGCTGCGTTCTGCCAGTGTTGCTTATTACGAAGGTGCACTATATTGAAAGGGAGACGTGCGGATTGATATCGCGGAGCGCTCGAAGCGAAACAATAAGTAATGCTCTCACGTTGCAATAGTCAGCACATAAACTGCGTGAGCTCGACAACAACGCCTTCAAACATTGTTTTCTTAAGTGTAGTTGATTACCTAGCGAGCATACCTGTGTGAACTGTTTCACAAGGATGATAGAAAACGTGTATTAGTGCGGACAAGTTTTCCTTGATTTGGATTCTTTGGAGTAGAACGCAAAGTGCACATGCGTGGCCGTGGTTCGGCGAAGAATTGATCAGAATTGTTGCGGTTTCCTTGTTTGTTAGCGCTGGTGCTTGGCACCCCGGTCACGATGAACATCTGTTTTGGTTTCATGGTACTTGCGTGGGGATGAAACCTGTTAGCTCCAAGTGTCAACCGTGTCTAATACGCATGTGCTTGTGTATGTTGGTAGTTAATCATAGTTGCCTCGCCCCGCTTTGGCTTTTAACTTCGCTAAGTACTACCGACGTTAAAGAGACGTGTGCTGTCTGAAGCATATCGATATTTTCTTGATTGCACAAAAAACACTGTAATGTTGTACATACTGCACGGTATACGTACATGTTTTGCTGCCAAAATGTGAGATTAGGCGGCATATTTATCCAGGCACACAGGAAATATATGATCGTTTTTTTTTGGGTATCTTGGCATCAAACACATAAATAACTTCAGGAATCACTTTCTTCGAATTATTACTGTGTATTACAAAACTGTGGTCAAAAGCTTTCAGGATTGTGGTTGCTTTAGATTTTCAGTAAAGCTTACATATTTATTGTGATGGCACGGGGTTTATAAGCGGTGCTTTGTAAGTCTCGGCACTTACACTTTTTAACACGCAACCACTGAGCAGCCTTTGCTGCACAATGAAGCTTTCTGTTTTTTTACCTGACGAAGATCATTGAAACTTTTGGCCTTAATTTAAGGTAGGCAGTTCCCACGAAGGAAAAGCAATAGCAATATATCTCGTCATATAATCGTGTCGATGGGAGCTACCTGAACAACATAGTTTTATTTACAATTCTAGACATAACTACACACTACCTAATTTCACGTGTTACCTGCACTCGATACCCTTTGAATGTTCATACCGCCATGTATGCTCAGTGAGATTGTGATTTCGTGCAATATAGATAAAATAGTTATACGTTGCTTGTCGCATTGCATTTCTAGAAAAAAACCAATCGTATCAGTACCATGGTAGATTTGCAGAAATGCACCATTGCCTGTGTGGACGCATATTTAAGCATGTAACTTAACATTCACTTCGACTTGGTGGATGCATGCTGCTAGTGGGACACTATCGCCTTGGAGCTACACCTTTCAATTAGCCTGCGCGAGCAAGCTAAAAGGGTAAATTAAGTTTCATATCTACGCCATGAAAAATATAAATTTTGCCACAGCACGCTTTTTATGGCATCTATCCTGCAGCATACCCTTTCTTGCATTTTTTACTACAGTGGAGCCTGATGCCACTAAATATATTGGATATGCAGTGCATTTATATTTATACCGGTACATAAATAAAAAAGCAGTTAGTCATGCAGAGTGCATTCTTTATGTTGTACTCTTCATGAAACTTTTGGACAGTGCTTCTTGTGGGTTTGTTTTTCTTTTTTTGTTTCCAGGATTGAATTTACTGTACAGAAAGAGCAGCCTGGCCCCACTACTCTCGAAGGAACTAGTCATCTCAACTGCTGAAGATGACTGTGAAAGCACCAGTGACAAGCTGTGGTTCTGCAATTAAAAGTGTATGAAGAGTCACATTACAATATTTCGACCTTAATTTCATTACCTTCTCGACTGTTGTGATTTTTAATGTCCAACTTTATACAGTGAAAAGTAGTTGGTTCTAATTAAGTCTCCAGAAATAAATCAACAATCACTGACTTTTTGTACGCGTTTGTTTTTAGGCTATTGTATATGTTCCTGTCAACGCCAAACCAAATATTATATTAGGCGTCTCAGCCACTTGCCCGACTAGCGCAATTGTTTTTGAAAGACGTTTTGCGCATTTATTGCATTGTAAACATTGAAGTTCTCGTGAATTTCAAAGAGTTTTTGGGATATTTCAAAATTTTGCAGAATGCCATCAGAGTCCTGTTTGTCAGACTTCTTGCAGTTTTTCTATAAATAAAGAAAGATGTGGACATATCGGCTTCACTTTTTTACTTCGATGTTTTGTTCGGTTGAACCTTACGCAACAGCCATTGTTTTTAGATACTGTCTTAAAATGTTAGCTGCAGCTTACCACTTGTGCTACTGTATAATGTGGTGCGTGCGTGCGTGTCTGGGTGGGTGTTTTGTGCCTGTCGCTTCCAACTTTGTCATTTTTGGTGCAGTCTACCTACACATATATACACCAATATTAGGCAGCTCATTCGTAGACTATGACACCTTATTTTATCAACTGCATAAATGCAGGTGTAATAAATGCAGTGCTGACCTCAATATATTTCTGTTTCATTGTGGCCCCAGAACAGGAAAGAATGTTCATATATGCTTCTTCCTTTGAAGAGTAGAGGCTTGAGCCAGTTGTTGATGCGTATTTGATGGAATAAAGTGCTGTAAACGGAAATACACCCGTAAGGGTGTGAAACTTCTTAGAGCGGTAGCTGTTTTATCTTCTTATTATTGAACCACCAGTGCATATGTGCTGCGTATGCGGTAATGCATACGATAATGCATAAGCGGTAATGGCGTGCCCGGTTCACCAGCGATCGAGCGGGAACAACTCTTCGTCTTTCTCGTCAGGCACACACGCGCGTCGCCCCCTAGAATGTCAATACACATGCATGTAGCATAACCCCCGGCGGCGCAAGCGCCGTCTCGGCGCATTTAGATGTCAACGTCACTAGGAGAGTTGTAGGGCTTCAAGCGCGCAACATGTACAATATCGGTAGCCTGTTGGGCACATGAAGGCAACGGGGTGGCAGGACCAATTTCATATGTTACAGGCGTAACCACACGAAGGACTCGGTATGGGCCTGTGTAGCGAGTAAGCAGTTTTTCTGACAAGCCAACTTGTCGGGTCGGACACCAGAGTAGTACCAAAGAACCGGGTGGAAAGTGTACGTCGCGGTGTCGTTGGTCATACAAGCGCCGTTGCTTCTCTTGAGAGGTCAGAAGGCGAGTACGGGTGATTTCGCGTGCGTGAGCGGCCCGAGTGATAGCGTTCATGGCATATTCACTGGTCGGTACTCCAGGGGAAGTTATGACGGTGTCTAGAGGCAATGTTGGTTCTCGGCCAAATAGCAGAAAAAATGGAGAGTAACCGGCAGTGTCATGGCGCGAAGAATTGTAGGTAAATGTGACGAACGGCAACGCGAGATCCCAGTCGGTGTGGTTGGTAGAAACATACTTAGCGATCATGTCTGTAAGAGTTCGATTTAGGCGCTCCGTGAGTCCATTGGTTTGCGGGTGGTATGACGTAGTCAGCTTGTGTCTCGTTTTACAGGACTGCAAGATGTCGGCTATGACCTTCGACAAAAAGGTGCGGCCACGGTCTGTAAGCAGCTGTCGTGGGGAAGACGGGGAATGTTCCACCTCCACCAAATATGTTACGGAAAAGAAGAGACGCCGTAACGACGAGACTGGGGATTAGATATATTCAAAACCAGCGGTAATGGCGTGCCCGGTTCACCAGCGATCGAGCGGGAACAACTCTTTGTCTTCCTCGTCAGGCACACACGCGCGTCGCCCCCTAGAATGTCAATACACATGCATGTAGCAATATAGCGCAATTATGAATCATTCACCTCCGCGCATCGCTGGCAGCGAAATGAACAAAATGGGTGCGCATTCAACAGTACTGAGGTAGTCCTGCTGCAGCGTGGACACGCCTACCTTTTCTCTTTATAAATCGGTGGTCGCACGAACATTTACGCCACAATGTGTCAACCAGATAGTGCTTAATGGCACAACATGTTTATCTTTCAATGCTAACTCCCACGGTGGTTGTTCGTCATACGCCTAATTAGGAAGCTGGCGAGCACTCGAGCATCAAAGTGCGGCATACAAATTTAACACAGTCCTATGTAATAGATCCTTTACAAGTGAAATCTCGTGGAAGACGAAGAGTGAATAGACCCTGAGCAATTCACCGAGCTGACATTGGAAGCGAATACACGCATCGCTTGAACATTCGCGTTACGGAATGGTAACGATCGTGTGACAAGTTTCCCATTATTCAGAATTACAGACAGACGTAACTCTTGCAGTGTATTTCATTTCATAAGTCATTGCCCTTCAAATTGGTTTTCTCTGCACATCAGAGTAGTACTGTGCACGGATTTTCAATAGTACACTGTCATGACTGAGGACTGGCAGTTTATGGATCCGGCTGCGAGAGACGACCTTTAGCTGAGCTATCTCAGGCGGTGCTCGTCGACGAGAAGGTGATCTGCGTCCCACAAGAGCGCGGGAACCCTCCCAAGTGCTCTGCAAGGAACGCGCACCGACGTGTTAGTGACACGTGGTCCGCGTCGCGCACGTACGCTGTGACCCGCAGTCGGCGTTTCAGGAGAAGCGCGTGCACGTACCGCAGAGATAAAAAGCGCTTCGCATGTGCGTTAGGGGTGCTTTCTCTTCCTGGCTTTGGTTACGGCCGGTCGTGTCTGGGGTAAAGGCGCTTCTCGACGCCTAGTGTTCTTGACACCGCTAAATATGTAAATAAATCGTGTGTTCTTTTTGTGAGCAAGAAGCCTCCCAAGAGTTCCTCCTGTCCCGGCGCCTGGGTGTTCACGTGTGCGCTACTCCTCGGTCACATCAACTGGCTGGCAGCAGCGGGATTCAGTTGAATTTGGTTGGACCCGGTTGTGTTCTTTGATGGTGCCGTATAGATGGTGAGTGCTCACTTTCTATAAAGATTCTGGCAGGTGCTTCGGATAGATGCTGAGGGTCGTCCGAAGGCGTAGATTGATTGCTGTTTTGTGAAGGCTTGTGTATTTCAGCTGTAGCTTTACGCCAGTTTTAACGGAAGTCTGCACGGGGGTGGACCATAGATCTGAACAATTCAAGAAAACCATATTTAGTGTTTTTGTGCGAGGAACTGAGGATTGAGTTGTGAAGATACAACGGAACCCACACTTGATAAAGGCGGTTGAGGAGTCTGGTATGGATGAGGAAGAGCTTCCTAAGTGCTTGGGGTAATTCAGGAAAGGATGCAAATGACACGCAAAGACGAAGAAAGAGAGACTGTCAGCCGTGAAGAAGAAGCGCTAAGCCAAGAAATGGAGCTTGAAAAATTAGGGCTTCAGCTGCAGATCGCAGGGGCATAACGCGCGAGTGGTCAGAAAATAGAAAGTGCAGAAATTTATGCAGACCCACGAGTGAGCATGAAGGATTCCTTGCAGCCTTATAAATTGAGCGAGGACATTTGATTGTTTCTTTTAAAATTTGAAAAAAATCTTGTCTGCAGATGGGCTTCGATCGTGCCACACACTGTAAACACAAACTAGCCGAATTGGGCGTTTTAAGGGCGTGCTACTACCTTCATTCACACTTATACACCCTTAAGTTGTCACGAAAAAAGAGTAATATGGTTCTGCAACCGCAATTTTACTAACGCAATTTTACGACCGCAATTTTAAATAACGTGTTAAAATGAGAGGATAAAGAAGGTAAATTCACAATCTGACGTCACTCATCGTGAATGAGACCACCAGAAAACTCCCATTTCCCTTTATCTCGCATGTTTTTTTATTTGTTTCTGGAGCTCTCTGCAATTTGCCTTCAGTGCTGGCCGGCATGCATTCTGCTGTGCAGGCAGAAGAAGTGCGTTGTCACATGAAAACACAAATTTATGAGAATGCTTAACAAATTCACAACGCGCTAATCAATTATTTATTTCTTTGTATCGTCGAATGAAATCCGTTGTACGGAATGCTGCAGAGGGCACACTTCAGACAGTTGGGCTCGGGTTCATCCAGCATTACGACCACAGAATAACTTCGCTTGCGTTGTTTTACCATCGAATCAATGTAATCCTAAAGGAAGAGCCTGCAGACTTTCAATGCGGCCGATCGGCACCGCATGCACGTTCAGTATTCGCAATGCCCACGGCCTATAGGTGGCGCGCCGTGCAATCAAAGTTGGCTGCGGAAGGATGATCAATTCGTGAGCTCGCATAAGAAAAGATAGGATGCACAGACGTACTCCCCGTTCCGCTTTCACGAGATGAACTCTTGACCGTCAAATGAATGTATATCGAACCGAAGTACTTTCTCAATCAGTGGGAACTGCTGAATGTTTGCTACCTAATTTTTTGCCGCAGTGCAATGGATGGTGGTGTCAGCTTATCGACCGTGTATCAATGATGCTTTGCGTACTCCTGTGCGTGCTACAGAAAACTGCGCGAATCACAATTCACGTATGAACTGAAGGGCACTCCGAGATCATTTCTGCCAAGCCTGTGTGGCGGATTTGCCGCAGTAGTTGACCACTAGCAAATAGCGCACCGTCGCGGCTGCGCAGGAACGAATGCTTAACGTAGCGATGGTTTGCAAACATACAACGCCGTCATTACTTGCGCTGTAAGCATCAAGTAGCTGCTTCCTAAATGGAACACAAGCATTTAGCTTCCCATTAAGTAGTACTTGTGTGACAGCCATGATCATACTCATTGCGCGATTCCCCCCACTTTGATGTTGCAGGTTTCATCAGCGCGATTGAAACAAGGATATCGAAACGAATATGCGTACGCTTTTCGCAACGCCAAAGTTGCGAAAATTTGTTGAAGAACCACGTCGTTCAAACGGCACTAGTGAAGTGCAGCAGATGTTAGCGTGGACTGGAGCCGTAACTGCCTATTTCATTGCTCTAACCATTTCGCTTCGCTGGTCGAGCTCGAGCGTGTTGGCGGCATGCGGTGCTTTATAATATCCACTGTATTTTCACAATTACACCAATGCACAAGAAAAAAATGTGTTTTTATTTTTTAGCTCGCTGAAGCATAGTTTACAATAAATACAATCAAAAGTTACGAGCGTTTAAAAACATTAACGCATGACGAGACGTGAAGTGCAAGTCTCTGCTCGTGAGTTAGCAGCTGATCGTTCATCGCCGCTGTAACTCTCAGCTCGTTGACAACCATCTAGGTCCAGTGAAAAATCCTCGAAGTTAAGTCAGTTTCTTTGACCCTCACTGCTGAAAGTAATCTGAGGAATTATTACCTCCAAACGGCTTCGATATCTCCCACAACGCGTCATTCACCTCGCACAACAACCACACGGCGTCACTCACCACGTTTATCTGGGGGTGCGGAGATCAGTTCGCTCCAATACCCGGCAAGAAAGGAATCACTTGCAGTGTGCTGGCATGTATCAACGAACGTAAAAAACAAGCGATGCCACGTAGGTTAACGTTTGGAAGCGCAAATCGCGAGCCTGCGCTACTTTCCACGTACAATGAATGTTATGAGATTCATGCACTACAAAAGCACTGACGAATGCTATGCGCACGTAAAACAAGGCAAGTTTTACCTGAAATGGTCAAACGTTAACATTTACCTATCCAAAATGGCTGCGGAAAATCTCGCTAAGCTGATATGTGTATCTGCGAACTATATTCTGAAGTGCGAGTTGCAACGTTTTTTCACGATAACTTCGTATCTCGCAAGAACGAATAAGATTTATCGTGTCACGGATGGTCCGGTATATTCCCTGATGCACAAAGTATACAAAGTGCTTTGTGTTCGTTTCTTGCTACGAGTTAACACTGCGGATAGTAGCGCTGAACAAGGCAGCGTCTGCCTACCGACCATCCTTGAGAGGATGCTCCTGAATTCCTCTAGGCGGCGTGACAGTCTGCGAACATTGTGATTACATATCTGGGTAACGTATCGGGCAGGCGTGGCGTGCAACAACGCAAAGAATAAAACAAGCTGTTGAGCAGACCCAGTGAAAAAAAAAAGAGGAAACAAATGGAGGGAATAACACTACTCTTCTGAAGCGGCCACTACGAAATGAAAAAGCATGCCCTTTGACCAATCTCTGCTTCGACCTTCGAACAGCGACGGCCCCTGTCGAGATAGGAACGAATCAACGGACGCGCCCAGTGCCGCCCACACGCGGATAAAAGAAAAAAAACACGTGAAAAGAGAGCCGTTGAAGTTTCGAATTTCCAGCGGAGGTTAGGAGACTACCCCAGCGACATGCGTGAGTGATAGCGAAACGAAGCCGTCACGAGATAAACTTCGCCTTCTGAGCGACGCATTTGAGCTGCACGGCTATGTGTCGCGGTGTTGTGCCCGTGTTTTGTGCGGCAGCGTTATGTGGTATCGTCGCTAGACGTAAAATGTATGGTTTAACAACAGTGCAACTCGCCGCTATGCCAGTGCGATTGTGTGACAATGGCCTTGTGACTTAAGCGAGCATACCAGCATGCCGCTGTGTACAACCAAGCACCATATGGGCGCGGTGTGTACGCGGCACTATAAGGAACAGAAATAGTAGGTAATACTTATGTTTTCTCTTTTCGCGTGTCCTTATTGTCGCTTGAGAAGCTGTATAAGGTGTTTTACACTTTGTGTTGTGTGAAAAGAGCAATGAAAAGCAAAAAACAAAGTCAGTAGGCTCACATAACGATGGGTAGTGCATGTTTTGAAACTCCTCTGAATATCTCACAAGCTTTGCGCGGCGAGCATATTCAAGCTAGTGCACCTAAAAAAAGGCAAGTTTGTGCGACATAATTTACTTGATGAGATAAAGCATGAATAAAACAGTACTTTTAGGGAGTATACACCTAAACTAAAACGAAAAAACAAACAACTGCTGTTATTGCGCTGCCATGTGTTGAAATGTGCATTAAAGCCAAACTTGTTTTCTATTTATTCTCTTCTTATGCCCAGAATATGAGCTAGTAAGAAGACTTTATGATAACAATTTTACATTGTTCTCTTGGACTGCATTGTAGGGGAAAATTTTACATTGAATATCAAGGTACAGTAGCATCATAAAATAGTATTGATTTAGCTTGAAAGATAAATTGTGTTAAAAAAGACATAATCATGGCCATATTATGCTAGACATGTAGTTAGTGACATTGTGTTTTGAGGAAGGATGTGCATTTTAAGGTATTGTCACTTCATTAGTCACTTATCAGCACTGCAACTTGAAACGATTACATGTGAATATTTATAGCATTTAGGAGATATGTCACTTATACGTGTCTAATTTATTTGCATCGACATCAGTCAGTTGACTATGTTGAACCTTGTTATTGAGTCACCTTGATCCTTCTTTCTGGTTATTTTATTTTACAATAAGTTGCCATCGTGTTTGAGATCAGTACAGCGTATTCTGACTAGAGCGTATTCTGAGACAATTTTTGGCGAGGTATAAACTGCTGGTGTTGTGTCCGGCTCTTCTTTTATCATCATTACAAGTGTGCTGTTACAAGCCATGAATCAATAACAAGTCACCCATACTGAGACCTAAACGGAGCAGCTGGGGTCGTTGAATAAGTAAGCTAGTATCCCACGTGTTTCATTACAAAGGAGTATAATTGTTGGTGTTTAACGTCCGACAATCATCATATGATCATCAGTGACACTGTAGTGGGGAGGTACAAAAATTTAGACCACCTGAAGTTCAATAACGTACACTTAAATCTAAGGAGAAAGGCCTCAAGCATTTTTTATCAAGAATCGGCTCAATAACAAAGTGAATCTTACTAACATTTACTTCCCTTTACAATACGTTTCTATCTACACTGAGACCAAAAAATGTTGTAGTAGTGCACAGGAAAAGAGATCACTTCTGATGTTGTTTTGAATTTCTTCACAATCATGTTTTTTTCACCCTTTATACTTGAAAGTAAAAAGTTTACAAGAAACTACTTCAGAGCATCTCAATTTTGCACCTGTTTCATGTTTTGTTAGAAAGTGCACAATGGTACTACCAAGTGTGAGTCAGTGGTAAGACATTCATTTTTATGCATACAAAAAGCTAAATTGACTTTTTGTATCTTTTTCAGGAATACATTTATGGGAAAACACCAGGAATTACTCATCTACCAGTTTGTGTACAAGACAATGTATTGTGGGAACAAACACTCCCTTGTGCCTCACTGTACATTAACTCGAACATTTAATACATGTTACAACATTTTGGATAATACTCTCACTGTGTTTAGTTTTACACGCAGAGTGTTATGCGCGGTACTGCATGGAACCTGCTCTATAGCGTGCCCACTTGAAAATTTCGCACTGTTAGAAACGACACTAGGTCGAACCGGCTTTATACAGCAAACTTATTCCTAAGATGAACAGTTTGGCAAGTTGATGAGTAATAAGAGTTAATGAAAGAGCGCAAAGCGGCCCATATCATAGTGAAACGAGAACGAAACGCACAAAACAAGGCGCTACTAGAAAGGAAAGTGTAACGCCAACCACGAAAATATACACACACATAGTACACAAAAATTACGAAAGTATCATGCAGTCGCTGAATGAATACGAACGTGACTAAAATAACCATGCATGTGGTAAACTTCAGTTTATAGTTTATAATTCATATATACATAGCCTGGACTATGTATAGTTTATAGTCCGGCTATGGCTACTGGCCCAGGAAGAACCAGTCATTGAGGACAGCGACCTTCCTTCAGCGCCGTGCGACACGTCCGAAAAAGGGGCAACCAGGCAACGGCATCCGGGACTTTGCGGCTGTGGACAGTCCCATGCTGTGACCAAGTGTGTTGTGCGCTGATAGTGGTTGCCCCATTAATGTGTGTGGGTGTGCCGCCCATAACACCGTGTGGTATGTGGCTTTAGGTGATAGTAAACTGTGAGTGTGACGACCAAGGAGCCGTACAACGGCCATTACAAGGAGCACTAACACGTGTTGCGTTTGGCGGGCCACCCTTATGCCGTGGCTGCCCGAACAGAAGAAAGGCAGCCACTTCATTTTGTCGAGATAAGGAGCAGCGCCAAGACACCCTGCTGTTTCCATGTGCTAGGCGCTGCGTGGCTGAAACTACTCTACGGAGCGCCGTTGTCCTTTGGCTCCGCGCAGAGATGCGACACGTGGCGTCTTCGTGCCCTGGTAAAAGCCACTATGCCGAGCTTCCGCCGATTACGGACGTCGGACCACCACGTTGTGCGTTTCTGACTGATGAGCCGCTGACGCTCAAATCAGTACCAGATGTCCAGGTATGGCCCCTTGGAGGCGCCTAAACCACGATCGCCATTCGACAAAGCTTGGGTGGTCGGCATGAGCGGCGAGATGACAAACACGTTTCGCCCCGCTGAAGCAAGATTCGCTGGAGGAGGCAGCATCCCCGGCACCATACACGTGTTTGGTTCGTGTATTTGTGTATATGTATGTTGGGGGTCGTGCCGGCACAATGACACTCGTGTGTGCTGCTGGACATGTTATTGGACAGTGCTGTATGAACCTGTTCCCCAATATAGGGATCTGTGGAGATGAGACTAGTTATTCAGCCCTCGTGGGCTGCTTAGTGTGCTTCACGGAGCTTGTTCAATAGACATCCCTTTGAATGTAGAGCTTTCAATGTAAAACTTCGGGCTGGAGAGCCCGTTCCAGGTAAATAATGTAAATAACTTTCTCTACGGAATTCAACCTCCTCCTGCCTCGATATCTTGATCCCGGATCTCCGGTGCCGCAAATAACCCCGGTCACAACACATGGCAGCCCATACGTGACCTCTTCGGGTGGCGGATGGCCTGTCGTGACTGGGCACTGGTAGTGCATGGATCCGGCTGGAAGAGACGCCCGTCAACTGAGCTCTGTGACGCGGTGCTTGTCGACGAGAGCACTGTCTGCGTCCCACAAGAGCAAGAAAACACTTCTAAGTGCGCTGCGAGGAACGCGCACCAACTTGCCAGTTGAAAGCGGTCCGCGTCGCATGGGTATACGGTGTGGCATACAGTCGGCGTTGCAGGAAAAGCGGCCGCACGGACCGAAGAGATAAAAAGCGCGTCGCATGTGCGTTAAGGGTGCTCTCTCTTCCTGGCTTACGCACACGGTCGTGTCTAGGGTATACATAATGCGCTTCTCGATGCCTAGTGGTCTTTGCACCTCTAAATATGTAAATAAATCGTGCGTTTTTTTGTGTGAGCAAGAAGCTTCCCAAAAGTTCCTCCTGTCTCAGTGCCTGGGTGTCTGAGTGTGCCCCACTCCTCGGACACATCCACACCTATTCTATACACGCCTTGTGCTCATGCACTTTTTGCTAGTTAACGCATACATCCAACTGTTTTGTATTGCAGCTCGGTTGAAAGATCGAAGATTCCTTCACATGTTGTTGATTGATTATGTCGGTAGTTTATCACCCTGCATTCAGCCTTTTTCGGGTCTATTTTACAGCAGGTATGTCCGTTAATCTGAAGAGAGTCCGATGCGAATGCTTTCGAGACCACATTTCCTAGCTTTTTTCATGTACTAAGTTTTCTGTGCACTTCGCTTACTTAAACAACGTCATAATGCCCTCCCTCGTTTGTGGTGGCACCGTAGGCGTCCTTCTTTAGTAGGCTCACCCACCTTTGGTGAGCAGGCTGATTCCTACAGATCTTCTAGCTTAAGTCAATAGTGACATTTGCGAGTAGTTGCTAGCACCAACTGCCCCCTCTCCTCCATCACCACATTTCCCCTTACCGACATTACCATGAAATATAAATATGCTTCTTATTCGTATTTATTGATACCTGAAATTTTTCTCAATTATTGCTGCTTTTCGCTCTCCTTTCATTCCCAGATTTTTCTTTTTTTCAGTGATGTTCATGTACGTGTGAATGGGTTCCAGTGGTACATTTTCATATGGCACTGCCTATCATTAATACCGGAAGAAACATCGCTATACACAGCCGGGTGATAAAGCGACCGAAATTGGTGTCCGTGTCATTCCCTCACCACCCCGGGTTTAGCACTGTTTATTACCATATACATGATGTACCGACCCACCTAGTTAGGTGCACTCCTGTGGTGCTACCTATAACTTGCAGACGTAACCAATTCGAAATCACAAACGTTGTTAGCGAAAGTAACTGATTGGTGTAATAAGCACGCCTCATAATAAATGAAGGGCCGGGTACCCTATAAAACATTTATTGAAAGAGTGATTATTTGAGATGACGTAATAGAACAATGGGACTATTCATCATCTATTTTTAAACGTCTTTCAGTGAAACGTAATCATACTGATCTCCTAGAATACCTTGCATATTTATTAACGTGCCAGTTCTAGCGGCTTTTCCCATTGCTATAAAGTACAACACCTGTGTTTCTTGTGCATTGTGTTTATTTAGAACAATTTTGCACTCGCGCCTTGGACAGGGGCCGGAGTTTTAGAATAAGTTCCATGTTGTAATTATTTCTGATTTCGGTTTTAATTAGTTATTAGATGGTATGACTGTAGGAGAGTTATGAAACAGTTCTAGGCTAAAAACAGTAATACCTGCTGCTTTAGCCGAGCGGCTGCGGTGTTACGCTGCTAAACTCAAGCATCCGGGTTTGACTCCTGACCACTAAGGCCACATTTCGATCAAAAAGAAATGCAAAACACTTCTGTGCATATATTGAGGTGCACATTAAAGACCCCAAGTTGGTAAATATTATTCCGGGGTGCGATCACTGTATAGCAAGTTTACTAATCATATGATCGCTTTGGTACGTACACTACGAAATTTTAATTTTAGCTTTAAGAAATGCCTAATTCTCCGACAGGATATAGAGCACCACTGAACATCGTCAATAGAAGACGATATTTCATCTGATTCCTTCTCAAGAATGAACGTGCAATTTAAATAAAGCTATTTGATCCCCAATCCATAAGAGGTGTACGTTTACCTAGTTTTTGTTTCAATACACCATTTTTCGGATATATACGCCACTTTCAAACTCACATTTATCCACTTTCGCATAAAATATAAGGTTTTAATGTTGAAATGTGAACCGACTGCAAAACTTCGGCGGTAATATGACAGAATCATTGGCAGCAACACTCTTGCTCACTGAAGTCTTTTAACAGCCTGTTCACGTGGGCAGTAAAAACCACTCGCCGGTAGAATAGTTCAGGACATGTGCAAATAAAATCACGGCAATGGCTAATTATGACAAATCATTCAAGAGAGTTACCTCGGCAAGTTGTTCAGCTATTATTTTTCACACTTGCGCAGGAACAAATGGTAAAAAATTCTGAATATCTAACTTCTAATTTAGTATTAAGCCCTAAGAAAATACATATCACATTTAGATATCAAAGGAGTCAAGTCAGCACTTACTCAGAACTGTATACATCTACGTACTATCGGCATCAAATGAAACGCGAACAGCGGTGCGCGTGGCACAAGCCTTTTCAATTGCATAGTGCGTGCCATCGTCCAGTCACTGGCTCAGACAGGCCCGCACATCTGGTGTGGCAGCACTACGCGATCCCCCTATAGTGCAATATTTCTGCTTGAGTTCCAGGTATGGTATTTGAAAGGAAAAACATAAAAAAACAGGCGTTAAACTACTGCAGCCGAAGGCAAGTATTGTAGCACGGTTTGTCATCACGGAGTCCATCATCATGAAATTCCTGGCTGATTCTATTTATAGTAGACATAAGTCGGTTCGTAATGCTGACAATTTTACGCTATTTCACTTCGTGCCGGTAAAGCGAAACAATTTGCGCTCTCTGTTCTGAAGAAACGCTCGGCATTTCCAGGTAAAGTGACGCGTTCTCGGGTCGGTCTCTCAAAGAAAGGTGCAGGCGAAGCAGTGCTGGCGAACGAGATGCGACGGTCGTTTGAAAATCAACCGCAAACCGATTATATTTCTCTTTTTGTTTTATCGTGGCAAGTCACCGATTGCACTGCGACGCTGAAGTAAAAGCAAGGAATTGTGAGTGCTACAATCAAAAGCGCTTGGCACGCCCACGATATGGCCACCATTACCACCATACGAAAACTAGAGCAGAAATGGAGATAACGCAATGTAGGGGGATCGCGCAGTGCTGCCAAACCGGATGTGCACGCCTGTCAATGGTGATGACTGGACGGCCAACCCTATACTGTTTCTAATGCTTGAAACACGGGCTCCGTTATTCGGGTTTCCTTTGACGCCGATAGTACAATTTTTTTAATAGGTCATGCAAGATGCTCTCAGCATAAAAGCTCGTGAATAATGGTACGAACTGGCAGGAATTCTGAACAACGCTATAATAAACTTCTCTTTAACGCAGCACGTACTCTCGGTACCCAGGTGTGTGTGCTAATCTTGGTGCATAAATCACCACTGACATGAAGTTGTCTATTTAATTGAATTTCTTCTGCAAATTTTCAAGCACTGGAGTCAATATAAAGCAGGACTTGTAGTGTGGGCCGGAAATATTGCAATACTACTGTGCAGCTTTTTCTAATATATGCACAATTTATCAAGCTCTACACCTAGGATGCGAATATGTGCAAGAGATATCGCAGATGACTTTTTGCGAAAAGCAGCGCACACGTGTATCTCTTGTGCAATGAAACAAATGGTCTGAGAAAATTTCACTAAAGAATTATGAATGAAGGTCGGTTCACGATAAGAAACAATGAAGCTAGGAAAATGGCCGCAGAGAAATGTGCAGAAAGGTGGTGCGTACGTTTTTGTATAAAATATTCATTATCTCTCTCACATGTCTGCATACAGTTGCCTAACCCGGATATGACCTGGAAGAGAAAGGAGCCGTTTAAGGCGCTGAAATGTGTAACGCATGAAAGAGAGAATTACAAAAATCATGACGAATGCGCATGAAGCATTGTGCAAGAGGTTTGAAGAAACATTGCTCATGTAGGCCTTCCTGTGGCCACTTGGAGCGCCTGCGCGTGACGTCCGCCACGACCTCGACACATTCTCAAAACAGACTATGAAAACACAACCTGGTAGATCTATTCCCTTCAAATCCACTCCAAACGATCGCAACTACAGTCAATGCGATGACAGACTGAAATTTCTCAAGGCCATGCTGAAATGCCAAAGTATATGTAAACTGGTATAAGTTCTAGAGAAACTCATGCGTACAGTAGTTGCGGCTCGTTGCCACAGTCTTCATCTACGCATGAAGGAGATAACGAAAAATTAACAAAAATAAAAAGTGTGATGTCACAACCGGAAGTGGTAGCGACGTCGTGCATTTACCCAACATAGTGCGAAATTGAAATTTTTCTATATTGCTGACTTTTTAGGTGCCAATATAAATACGCAATTTTATGGTGCCTTAAGGCTCACGAGTTGTGTGCGCGAGAGAAAAGAAAGACCAATGATAAAGAATGAAGAAGCAAAGATGTTTAATTAGCAAAATAGTGTGCTTGCTATATATTACGAAAACGTTGGAGATAAAATTGTGACACAACTCTTCACGAGCACAATAGTAAATTAGTTCAGAAACTCACGTTGCTGAATCGTTAAAAATCACTGCAGCGAGACAGAAGCCTTGAGAATATCGCTTCAGCAAACGTAGAGTACAGAATCTTGTTGCTTAGCGTATCGTATTCACCATCATCATCAGCATCATCATCATCAGCCTGACTACGTCCACTGCAACCCGGTTCTGTGCTTGCTGCTGCCAATTTATACCCATAAACGTCTTATTCTCATCTGCCCACCTAACCTTCCGTCTCCCCATAACCCGCTTGCCTTGTCTAGGAATCCAGTTAGTTACCTTTAATGAGCAGCGGTTATCCTGTCTACGTGCTACATGCCCGACCCATGTCAAATTCCTCTTCTTGATTTCAAGTATGATATCCATAACCACGGTTTGTTCCCTAATTTACTCTGCTCTTTTCTTGTCTCTTATGGTTACACCTGTTATTTTCCTTTCCATTGCTCGCTGCGTCATCCTCAGTTTAAGCTGAACCCTCTTTGTAAGTCTCCAGATTTCTGTTCCGTAGATAAGTAGCGGCAAGATGCAGCTGTTATATACCTTCCTCTTGAGGGATGGTGGCGATCTACCTGCCATGATTTGAGAGTGCATGCCAAATGTGTTTCACTCCATTCTTATTCTTGTAGTTACTGCAGTCTCGTGGTTCGGCTCCGCGGTTTCTACCTGTCCTAAGTAAACACAGTCTTTTGCAACTTCAATTGCACTACTACCTATCTCGAAGCGCTGTTCTCTTCCGAAGTTCTTCTACATTACTTTTGTTTTCTGTAGAATTTTTTAAGACCTACTTTTCTGCTCCCCTTGTCTATCTCTGTAATCATGAGTTGCAAGTCGACCCCTGAGTTACTTAGCAATGCAATGTCATCGGCGAAGCGTAGGTTACTAAGGTACCCTCCATGAACTCTTATGCCTAACTGTTCCCATTCTAGGCTTCTGAAAAACTTCATTAAGCACGCGGTGATTAGCATTGGGGAGATTGTATCTCCCCGCCTTACACCCTTCTTGATTGGTATTCTGTTTCTTTCTTTATGAAGCACTGTGGTAGCAGTTGATTCCCTGTATATATTTTCCAGGATGTTTATATATGCTTCATCGAGGCCGTGATTCCGCAGTATCTGCATGACTGCTCATATTTCTACTGAATTAAACGCCTTAATTCTCGTAATCTATGAAGACTATGTATAATGGTTGGCCATATTTTGTGCATTTCTCTATTACCTGATTGATAGTATGAATGTGGTCGATTGTTGGGTAGCCTGCTCGAAATCCTGCTTGATCCTTTTGTCGATTGAATTCTATTGTTGTAATTATTCTGATAGCAATTACCTTTGTAAATAGCTTGTATACGAAGGAGAGCAAGCTGATCGCCCCGCCACAGTGGTCAGGTGGCTAAGGTACTCGGCTGCTGACCCGCAGGTCACGGGATCAAATCCCGGTTGTGGCGGCTGCATTTCCGATGGAGGCGGAAATGTTGTAAGCCCGTGTACTCAGATTTGGGTGCACGTTAAAAAACCCCAGGTAGTCAAAATTTCCGGAGCCCTCCACTGCGGCGTCTCTCATAATCAAATAGTGGTTTTGGGACGTTAAACCCGACAAATCAATCAATCAGCAAGCTGATCGGCCTGTAATTCTACAAGTCCTCGTCATCCTCTTTCCTATGTATTAGGATGATGTTAGCATTCTTTCAAAATTTTGGTACTCTTCCCGTCAGGAGACACCTCACGAACAGGGTCACTAGTTTTTCTAACACAATCTGTCCTCCATCTCTATCGTATCGCATTAACCGTTCCCAAAGGCAAGGCCACGCCGGCGTGAGCCAAGGAAGGCAGTCGGCAGCCACAAGAGCAGCTATCTGCACAATCTGTGAGCTATTTCAGCTCTGAAATTTCATGCCAGTGAACAGCACATCAGCAAATAAACAAACTACGGAAGGTACGTACAAAACTACCACTAAAAAGTGAGCAATGCCTCGCTGACCCGGCAATGATCCTAACTAAACAGAAGCCCTGATAGCAGATTGCTGGGATATGCCCCCCATTCCTGGCACTAGACCGAAAAACGAGGCAATCCACCATTTAGTGAAGGTGACCATTCGATGGTCATAGGTTCGATTCCTGCTCACGTCAAGTTAATTTTTCAGCCACTTTTCTGCTTCTTATTTACATTACGTTGGTTCTTATAACTTCCCTTATACATTCCTTTGCATTATTGTCTGTTAGGTCTCATATATATATATATATATACTCAAAAGGCACATTTTTATGCACTTTGTCTTTTTTTTACTGCACACTTCGTCGTCGGTAAGCGAGAAGTTTACCTGTTTAAACATGCCTGTGCTACTACCAAAAGGCTACTAACCTATTCTATGGACGATTTCAAGATTGCAAGCATTGTACCCCAATCAAACTTTTGGTCACCTCATTTACAAGCTCGTAACTTGGTAACTGAAAGAACGTTTTCACGTTTTCTCAAGGGTATGAAAAGCCTCTTATTAGTTTGTGAGATAAAAAACGTACGTAATGTTGAAAACAATCTCTTGTAGTTTTTTATGTAACTCAGAAAAACATATATTTGAATACATTTTGCAAAATGAGGGAAGGAAAGTGTAGAAAATCAGCGGGCTATTTCCTAACGCCATTCTTGCCCACCGATGTCACTCTGTGCACATTGGTGGATGAAACTAGATGTCATTAAGAGTCTGTGTTTGTAAACAGTGAAAGGGTCCATAGAGCATTTTTATAAAAAATAAAAACAATTTGGAAGACGCTTGAGCCTCGCTTGAGCCTCGCATGTTAGTCGCGATAGCGTAATCGGGCCTCGTGCGCGTCACTTTCTGAACTGATAACCTGGTTTGGTTTTCGGTGCATGCCTCAACTGCGCCGTATGAAAACGAACGACGGTATGCGTAACGTCAGCCGCTTTGAAGTATCATTGAATGCCTATTGCAAGCACACTTTTTAAAGGCCCACTACGCCATAATTATTTGTTTTTTGAATTAGTGAAGGGCCCACTACGCTTCTCTAGGGCAACACGCAAACCTGTATTCACAGCCAATCACTTTTTTTCATAATTCTGCTAATGATGATAATTAAATATGTCTACCTGATTTCTAATGAAAGGAACTTTAATACACCTACTCGTTGTTTAGGGCACATCTTTTGGCGCCGGGTGCGTTCGTACGCTTCTACCACGTGATGTATGATGGGCTAAGGAGACTCCTCCTGCATGACATTGATATACCGTTTATTTTTCAGATCTGTTGCAACAAATCTCTTGGCTCCGCGGTAGAAGTTCTACTCGACACGCAAATGGCCTGCGTTCGATCCTCATTCGGACATAGAATACTTTTAATTATTATATTGTATGTGTCTGCTTCAATTTCTTGGTCAAAAACAAAATGAAGGTTTTTTCGTTTACAACTAATGACATCAACACCGATACCGACGCAGCGATTTTCGATAGATGAGCTCTTCAACGCTATTGTGTTAAAATTATTTTCGGCAGAGTTACGACACGAGACCTCTAGCAAAGCAGCCAAAGAATACTGTGAGAATACTTGCACCAAGACCAAACGCGCGCATAAGAGTAATAGAACGAAAACCCGAAACGATTTGTCCGCGTCCGCGGAAAAGTTAGCATGTTAATTCTCCTGACGTAGTTTGGTTTCGCCAGAAACGATTGAGCCCCTCTAACTTGATGCTGCGTCGAGGTCTCAAACGACAGCGATACCCGCGCCATTCAGTATATTCAATATCTTCAATATTAAAACAGTAATACAATGCAACGTAATTATAAATCGCGTATAATACAGAAGGAAGTCCCAAAGTCAGGGGACCTCCTGTAAGAACAAGACTAAATAAAATAAAACAAAGATTTACAACTTGGAAATCATTTCGAAATAAAAAACAACACATTTATAATTACGTAACAATAAATATACATACATAATGAGCATACATACATACAAAAATACAAATATTTTTAAACTAACAAGCATATAAAAGCACAAATACGATCAGATGATACATGTAGTTAGTAAAAATTGTTTTATATGACGCCAGAAATAATGCAATGAAGGGCTTGATATAATAATAATGGACGTGAATATCAGGATGAAACTGCAGAAAACAACGCTGTCATTTTGCCGTAGTTAGCGTTCAGCTTTGGAATCGGAACGTTATCATTTTCAGAAAACCATGTGTTATTAATATTGTAAAGATGTGTTAGGAAAGGTATGTCAGTGGGAATGTCACCTGTTCTACTTCTGAATAATAAAACACCAAGTTTGTGTTGAAAAGTGGAGTTAATAGGTAAAAAACATAACGGACTCGCTGATGCTTTGAGAAATAGTTGAACAGAGACTGTCACTGGAACCAATGTTTTAAAAAAAAGACGTTTCTTCTTCAAGGCAACGCCTTGCCAAAAAAAAAATCCGCTAGCCGAAACATATATTTTGTAGCGGCATTCACTGTTCAGCGGTTTTCGTCAATTCATGTCTCTGTATTCCTGTGAACTTCTTTCTTATTTGGTACTCAAGATCTGAAAGAACATAAGTTCGCGGTCTTAAAAGACGTGATTGAGTGAAGTCCGACGTGGCCTCGATACACGTGATTGTTAATGAATTTCGCGTGGGTTCGGATATTCTCGGTAATTTGTCTGCTCATTACGTGCATATTTCAGTTATGAAATAAAGCTGCTTTTGCAGATGGCCATTCACACTACGTGAATCTCTCTGTTTTTAGAACAAATGGTGAGACAAAAAAAAAAGACTGTACCTATACTTGGTTTCATCGAGGGTTCTCTGATTGAGCAATCAGTCAGCGTTACTTTGTCAGCTTCACAACAAGTGAAAACTTAAAAATAAAGAACTAAATTAACTCAAACACAAGCGCTGTCTGAATGGCCAGAAGACGTGCAAAAGAGTACGAACGCATTCTGATTGCATACGAAGTGAGAACAAAGAGTTTTCGCGGCAACCCTGATCCCCATGGTTCGTACCCTTTTTTATGTTAGCAGACCTCACAGTTAACGTCATAAAAGAACTGTTTTATCTGTGAACTATTTCTAGTTGGATACCCGGTAGCCGCTAGTTATAGTAACAGAACTGTCTCACGGTATACCATGCGATAGTGCGTCCCATGGAAAATATGGAGAGTGCCACTCCTTGGCTGAGCAAGTGAGGGTCTTACCACCGCTTCCAATTCGATCCAAAGATAGATCCCTCATCGTGCCTCCAGCGCGTTGCATCGACGTGCCACATACAAGGTTTGTTAAAATAGGTCGTGAAAGTTCAGGCGCAAAGTGCTTCAGAAGCTGTTGCCGGTGACATCAGCATGGGGAGTGATGGGTGGTGCGATTTAACAGCGACTATGTATGTAGGCAACAAATATTAGTTGAGAAAAACCAAGTTTCATTCAAAAGTAAAGGAATCACTAAGTTTGGCAAATGACATTTCTCTTTCCCAGCAATAATATGTAGGTGTAATGAACAAATGATTTATGAGAGTTTTTTTATTACGCACTACGTCTTTCTGGCACCCTCTGCACATGCCATGGTTTCTCAGTGTGATTCTTGCTCTCAATGGAAAGGCACGATCGTATAATTTGTCTGCGATGACAAACCCCCTCACATTTTCTTGGTGTTCTACTCTTGCTTGCATTCTGTGCTGTGCGCGAAGTTGTGAGGAGAGTTTTATCGTTAGTGAACGCCAGGAGCGCTGTGTCTAACGCACAGCGGAACGATGCGAATTACATTTAACGCCGATATGCTTTCATCGGTACCTGCGGAAACAATGTGCTGTGCAAGGATGCAGTAGCAACAACCGTACAGCCGTATGCTTGGCTGACCATGTCTGTTAGATAAGAAGCAAGGGCAGTGGTTTAGAATACTTTGCTAGCTGAACTGTCATGCATCAGTATTTCTGCGGCCCGGTTTCTTTCTTGAACACGGAGTGTCTACTATTATTCGTGTTTTCGGTGAGCAGATCGCCGACTTATCTACCGTGCTATAATTTGCATGCCTGCATTTGCAAACATCAAAGTAGGAGTGCGACCACTCGAAATAAGCAAAACTTCGACATTACGGACACTTTGAATCCAACATTGTCAAAATTTAAAGAGACAGAAAGAAGTTAGGATACAATAAGCGCATGAAAAGGAGGGTCATCCAGTACGCTAAGCCGGCCTAAGCTCGCAGGGTCAGAAGTTCAAAACTGCGTCAGGTGTTTTTAAAGCAAAAATGAACTTTCAGACAGTTAGGAAAGGCCAGGCGAGCTACGAGTCTTGTGAAGCTGAAAGCCGCTAGGCTGTCAGGTGGTATTCTACAGTGATGATAAAATACATTACTTCCTACTTAAAGATAGCCCAGCACCCTAACATGCAATGGCAACATTCGGTTCAAACGCAGATGCCGGGCCGCTCTCTATCTTATATTTACCTAAAACGCGTGATGAAGGAATCATCTTCTAGCCTACAAATCCATAATCAGACCAAAGCTTTAGTATGCCGCTGCCATTTGGAGCCCGTCTCCGGCTTATCTAACAAATTCACTTGAGGCACTGCAGAACCATGCTGTACAATTTATTCATTCATCCTACTCGTATCATATCAGTGTGTCATTGTTGAGGGAATAATCATCTTATCAACTCTTGCACTTGCCTCGTCGCATCGTCATTCTAGCTCTGTTCCACAAGCTCTATTACAGCTCACGTGACCCACCCCACCAGCCAGCACATCTCATCGCAGCGGTCATGCCTTGCAAGTCACCCAAGCACGAAGTTACACCAAGACATTTTGTGCCTCCTTTCCACGGTCATCATCTGTATAGAACGACCTTTCCCACAGCATTGCCGCCATAACCTGCCCGACCTTATTTTTGCGAAGTGTAACACATTACCTGTCTCACAAATAACATATATGTGGTTATTATTTTTATATTTCATATCCACTCCTTATGTAACACTCCTTGAAGGGGGTCTTTAAGGTAATAAAATGAAATGAAATCAAATGTTAAGAAGAAGAAGAGGTATGGTGTGCGGCATCTCTGGCGACCACCTCCAGGCAATACACTCTTTCATCAGAACAGGCTTGGCCACCCAGATGCAGTACTTGGCCACTACCTTCGTTATGAACGTTTAAATAACACTTTGGCCTTCAGCCCCGCGCGGCTCCGAAGCAGCTGTACAAGGCGGTTGTCAGACCTGTGATGCCGTGGAGGTTGCGAAGAATCTCTGGGTCTGGACAGACTGCCATTGAAATCATAACATGGTTACATTCAACGCTAGAACGTTATCTAGTGAGGCTAGTCAAGCTATGCTATTCGAGGAATTATAGAGTATAAATAGGATGTAATAGGGCTCAGCGAAGTTAGGAGGACATGTGAGGCTGAAGCAGTGCTGAAGAATGAACACGCTGTATGCTACCGTGGATTACCTCACAGAAAATACCTAGGGGTGGGGTTTCCTATACACAAGAATATTGTGGACAACATAGAGGAAGAATATAAAAACACTGAGAGGATGTCAAGTATCATAGTTAAGTTTAGAGTAAGTACAAGATGAAGTTGGTACAGCCCTACACTCCTACATTGAGGCACGATGATCATTTGGCAGAACGCTTCTATGAAGACGTAGTCAGCCATTAATTTAATAAAGACACAGTACACTATTCTGATGGGCGTCTTTGATGCCAAAGACAGCAAGAAGCAGGCCGGAGATCATGCAGAGAAAAATATGACATCCACTCTAGAAATACGAGGGGAATTATTACTAGAGTTCAGACAACGTAAGTATTTGCGAATCTTGAATACCTTCTTCAGAAAATAGGCTAACCGTAAGTAGACTTGGTGAAGTCCTAATGGCGAAACTAAGAAAAACGACAGGCCTGCGCGGTAGGCACAGCACAGTCACAGCGAAAGTTAGAAGAGCGGCATTTCAGAGCCTTTCTTAAATACTCATTAGGTAATTACTGCAAGCACACTTAGTAAGTACCCACTAGGGCATTAATAATAAACTTTTGGGTAGGAGGCCGGCATTTGCTATGCTATTTTTTATCATTCTTCTGAGATGCGTGGTATCCGCTAAACAGTTGCAAGTAATGTTGTGCCATTTGTTCATGCCGTGGCTGACGACGATGAGGAGTTATGGCTGAAGTGGGTATGCACCACAGTTAATATGGGAATAAGAACAAGCTTTTGCGACGGTTTGGAGCATTGGACAGCCCACTCGTTGCACTAATCGAATTGTGCGACAACTCGTTGTTTTGGCGCTTTTGTAAAATGCTTTATAAGTCGAGATAAGATGATTGCTTTCCCGACATCAAGCCTGCCTAAGGCAAGTTGTGACAACATCGCAAGCACTGGTTTAGACTTTTGACCCCGTTCCGGAGTGGCTTCCCGTTCTTGACGCTTGTGTGTGTTTGCTTGACTTCTGATGAAGTATGTTCTGTGTACTTACTGGTGATAATCTCATTCATAAAAGAAAAAAAACCGGTTTAGCTCAGTGATAGAAAACTGCGCTGGCACGCAGCTGACCAGGGTTCCAGCCCCACTGTGCTATTGGTGCTTGGTCCTGCCTGCCCAAAGCAAGTCTGAAAACACCGGCGTAACTCAGTGGTAGAATATTGGGGCTGGTACGCAGCGGACTCCGGTTCAAGCCTCACTGTGTGATTCATGCGAGGTTTTTTTTTTCTAATTTCACGCGATGTGGTTACGCACACCAGCGGCGGTGGACAACAACTGCGCGTGATCCGAAAACCGATCTCATAACAGCTTTCTTTGTAAAACGACGAGGCCTGCGTGGAACGCGCAGCACACTCACTGCGAAAGCTGGAAAAGCGGCTTTTCAGAGCCTTTTCTAAAGACTCTTTAGGAAACTGTTACAAGCACTCTTGCTTGTTAGCCATTGCACCATAAATAATCCTAATTTCTATGTAGCAGGTCGGCATTCACTTTGCTAAGCTTTGTCATTCTTCGGAGAAGCGTGGTATTCGACACGCTCTTGGAAGGAATTTTATGCAAATTTTTTATGGAGTGGGGAGAAAGCGATGAAAAGTTAGGCCTGAAGGGGATATGCGCTACAGTTGATAGGTGATCAAAAACAAGTGTTGTAATGCGTTCGTGCCTTGGATGACCCACTCGCTACGCAACGCGCATTCTGGGACACGTGGTTGTTCATTTTTCTGTTTTACAGTGCTTTATTGCACATACTAACGCGATTACTTTCCTGACATGAAGCCTGCCTACGGAAAGTTAGCAAACAAGTTTCAAGCATCGGCATGGTTCAGTGGTAGAAAAGTGGGTTGAAACGCTGGGGATCAGGATTTTAATCCCGCAACGACTTTGGTGTTTTTTTCCATTTCCTTAATTTTTAGGGGTGAAAGTCGTTATGGCGTCACCCGATTGTTCCGTTATCGTAGTAACCACCACTCGTTGAGTCTCCCCATCCGGCTATAGGTGGCGCTCTTTGTACTATAGAATTCGGGCTGTCAAGGTGGATGGACGTGTTTTTTGAGTGCTCCGGATCGACTGCGCAGATAAGTGTTTTTGCATGTTTTGAGCTTGTCTTTATAATTATAAGGCAGCGGTTGAAATCTTCGTAGCACTTACTTTATGGTACGGCTTTTTCGGGGGCCAGGCACAAGGTATTTATTAGTTAGTGCGGGTGTGTGTGTGTTTGAAATTTTTTGTTGTTGTTTTTTTTTCTTTTGCCACCCCGTGGGGGAGGTGCGCGTACATTTAACACGCAAATTTTTGTAGTAGAGCTTAGACGTTCTTTTTTTTTTCGAAGTGCAGGGGTCGAGTTTAGTAATTATCGAGTATAGGGACAATTGGTGTCAGAAAGGCATGGTTAAAAAGACTGTAAAGTGTTCAGGATGTGGAGTGGGTTTGAAAGTGGACCCAAGCGTAGAAGCGGATGGAGAAGAGGCTGACGCGAAGTGTAGGCAATGTGAGGTCGAGGAAAAAATGGAGAAAATGATGGTTGCCCAGAGTGAACTGCTGATGAGAATCGCCGAGCTCGAGACTGCGTTGGCGACAGAGCAAGAGAAAACGAGGGCAATGGGAGAAAGACTGAAGTCCGCCGAGGAAGCGCTAGCGAAGCTGAACAAAGAAGCGACCTACCGAGAGAACAGTAGGGAACCGGCAACCAGAACGGTGGAGAAGGAAAAGCAAGCAAGTTTGGAAAAAACAGGTTTAGCCGGTTCAACTGTCGCAAGGCCCAGCTTCAGCGAGGTAGTGGTGGGGCAGGGAGGGAACAAAGCAGCCGGCGTCGCATGTGCAAGTAGCCCCCAGGTGCAGAACGCTCCAGCTGAAAAGTCACAGCATGTGATAATCGCCGGGGACTCGAATTTAAATCGATGCAGAGAAGCCATCAAAGAGAGGGTAAGAGGTGACAAGAGGGTTGCAGTAGGGGCGTTCCCAGGACCCAAGCTGGAAGCAGTCATGAGGCAAGCGAGCGCAAAGCTCAAAACGACAGCTGATAGACAAAACCTTGTGATAATTTCAGGCGGTTTAAACGATGTCCTCAATGAAGATGCAGCAGCACTAGCAGCCACACTGGTGAAAGGCGTCGATGACATGCGCGCTACTTCTCTTAAGGTATAGGTAGTGATATGCACGATACCGGAGGTACCGGTGCGTGATAGCAACCTGCAAAGACCGGTGGTCAACGCAAACCAAGAGATATGGCGGATGAGTCGAGAGAAAGGCTTTGAGGTAGTGGAAATAAACAGAGAGGTGCATAGGTGGGGGGTTTTCAACGAGACAGAATTCACTTCGATGGGCGGCTAGGTCATGAGGTGGGTTGGCGACTTGCAGGACGCGCAGTAGCTTTTTTGGGGGGCAAGCGAGCTCTTCGGGGTGCAGGATAGCTAGTGACGAGGAAAACAACCAGGGAGACTCTTCGACAGGTGGTATGGACAGATACGATTCCAAAGTGGTACCAATATCTAAGATAGGTAGAGTCCGGGGCATAAATAGACGCAGCCACGAGCACCGAGCCAATTCAGACATAGGGTATAATAACATGCAGGGTGGTAGGAACAGGCTGAAGTGGGAAGAGATAGAAGAACAGCTAAGGCAAGAGAGGGCGATGGTATACGGTTTTGTAGAAACACATCTCAGGGACATGGAACAACCTCCGAACAATCTGGACTACGCGTGGTAATATTGTAATAGAACAGAAGGCAGCAGAAAGGGGGGTGGTATTGGGGCATTCATTCATAAAAGTACAAACTGGCAAAGGGTCAAGCAGGAGTGCAAGGAACATTTATGGCTAAAAGGGAAAGTGGCAGGTCAAATGACACTTCTTGGTTTCGTGTACTTGTGGACGGGAGCAAAGGCCAGAGAGGAAAACCAGGCAATGGTAGAGTGTATATCAAAGGTAATTCAGGAGTTAGGAAGAGAGTGCGAGATAATTATACTAGGAGACACGAATGCGCACATACAAGATATAGATGGGTATACCGACCCGACAGGCAAAATGATCATGGATATGTGTGAAAGGCTTGATTTGATCATTTGCAACAGTACCGAGAAGTGTGAAGGGCAAATAACATGGGAGGTAGGAAGGCTTCAGTCGACGATAGATTATGCACTGATGTCACATAGGATGTATGATAAGCTCAGGGGAATGCACATAGATGAAGGTGACTCCAGAAGTCTGGGTAGCGATCACAAACGTATCAAGCTAAGTTTTGGAAGAGCAGTGAAAGTGTGAAGGAGACAAGATGAGCAACTACAGGAAAATTTTTATTCAGAAAGGCAAATTGAAATAGCCACTAAACAAATTGAGAAAGTAATCACGGAGGATAATAAGACAGTGTGTACATACACGAATCTAA
The DNA here is from genome assembly GCA_013436015.1 of Rhipicephalus annulatus. Taxonomy (NCBI): domain Eukaryota; kingdom Metazoa; phylum Arthropoda; class Arachnida; order Ixodida; family Ixodidae; genus Rhipicephalus; species Rhipicephalus annulatus. Next base: position 76,986 of record WOVY01010357.1, on the reverse strand, counting down.
TTAGACTCTTTGAGCTAGAGCTTGCTAAGACGCGTGACAAGTCACCCCGGAAAAGAAGACACAAACCCAAAAGTTGGTAGGATGAGGAAGTTAAGAGAGCCATAGCAAAACGTCAGGAAGCCTCTAGGGAACACAGACATGCTAAGCAGCGGGGTGAACCGACAGATGATTTTGAAAGAAAATGGGCAACCTTTCTAAGCTGTAGAAGGGATGCATCTCTTCTGATCAATGAAAAGATTAGAAGGAAGGGAGCTCAGTGGCTGGCAGAAGTACATAAAAAAGATAGAAAGGCAGCTGCGAAATTTTGGAACCATCTAAACTCCCTAAGAAATGAGACGAGCCTAGAGCAGAGTTTTATAACTACAGCCTAAGGTGCTCGGCTAGAAGGGGACGAAGCTATTGAATATATAAGAACAAGGGTGACAGAAAAATTTCAACAAAGAAGTACTTTATGCATCACAATAGACAAGGACGAATCAAGTGGTGCAATGGCTTCATTTTCACAACAAGAGTGGGAAACGGCTGACAAAAGGGTTCCTAGTAGTACATCAACAGGCCCAGATGGCATTCCAATTAGGCTGATAAAGACATTAGGTCCGAGGTCTAAGCAGGCTTTGAGAGAGGCAATGAGCACAATAATAATCGATGGTGAAGTTCCCGATGGATGGAAACTTAGCAGGATGAGCATGATCTATGAAGGAAAGGGGGACAAAGCTGACATAAACAACTACCATCCTATAACAGTGACATCAGTGGTCTACAGGCTGGCGATGCAGATTATAAAGGAAAGACTGCAGGCGTGGATAGAGGATGAGGGGGTGCTGGGGGAACTGCAAAATGGGTTTCGGAAACACAGGAGGTTGGAAAACAATCTGTTCTCACTGACGCAGTGCGTCTAAATAGCAGAAAAATAACACAGGCCCCTGTGGCTAGCATTTTTGGATATCAAGGGAGCGTACGATAGCGTGGTTCAAGAGGAATTGTGGGGAATACTGGACACACTAGGCGTGGAACATGTAGTCACTAATCTTTTAAAGGGTATCTATAAAGGTAACAAGGTAGTTATAAAGTGGGAAAAACAGGTATCCAAGCCTCCAGAGGTAAAACGGGGGCTTAGGCAGGGGTGCCCCCTGTCACCCTTATTATTCATGATGTACCTACAAGGATTAGAGGCAAAATTAGAGGGAAGTGGACTGGGCTTCCACCTCTCTTTAGTCCAACAAGGAAAACTTATTGATCAGGCACTACCAGCATTAATGTACGCAGATGATATAGTGCTAATGGCCAACAACAAGGAAGATTTGCAGAGATTTATGGACATCTGCGGAAATGAGGGAGATAGGTTAGATATTAGATTCAGTAAGGAAAAATCAGCAGTCATTATTTTCAATGACAACGAAGGTAGTGAGCTTAGAATACAGGAGGTCACGCTAGAGATAAAAGATAAATACAAATATCTGGGCTTCTGGATAAGCAATGGGACCGAGTATCTGAGGGAACACGAAATATACGTGACGACTAAAGGTAACAGGAATGCAGCAGTCATGAAAAATAGAGCACTGTGGAATTACAATAGGTATGATGTTGTGAGAGGAATATGGAAAGGGGTCATGGTTCCTGGGCTGACGTTCGGCAATGCGGTATTATGCATGAGATCAGAAGTTCAAGCAAGATTAGAAATTAAGCAACGTGGAATAGGTAGGCTTGCTTTAGTAGCTCACGGGAATACACCAAGTCAGGGAGTACAAGGTGATAAGGGATGGACATCATTTGAGGGCATGGAAGCTAGCAGCAAGATAAAATTTGAGAAACGATTGAGAGCAATGGGGGAAGAGTGTTGGGCTAGGAAGGTTTTCAGCTACTTGTACATGAAGAATGTCGATACAAAATGGAGGAAGCGAACCAGGAAGTTGACTGGTAAATACTTAGAAAACAGCAGGTGGCCAAACCAAAAAGAACTATCGGTTAAGAAGAAAGTGAAGGAAACGGAGACTGACATGTGGAGAATGGGCATGATTAAGAAGTCCGCACTAGAGATCTATCGAACTTTTAAGCAGGAAATTGTCAAGGAAAGGATCTATGATAATACTCGGGGTAGTTCTCTACTGTTTGAGGCCAGGACGAGAGTACTGCGAACCAAGACATATCGGGCCAAATATGAAGGGGTAGACACAGTATGCAGTGCGTGTGGAGAGGAAGAAGAAACTGCCGAACACTTGATAATGTTCTGTAAAGGGCTTCACGCTATAGTTCACGATGATGGCGCAGAGTTTTTCAAAGCACTGGGGTTTAGGGACCGGGAGGGTAAAATAAACTTTAAGCGGGTAGACTTAACTAGAAGGAGGTTATCTGATTGGTGGCTAAAGTCAAGGCACGAGTGAAAATTAAACTCTTCACTGCAAAGTACGAATCCTCAAACTCACTTTTTAGAGAAAAAAATCAATATAGTTTTTGGTTCATTAGGTATTACAGCTTGGTGGCGCTAGCCACCGCCCGATCCAAAGGGTACAGCCATATCCATCCATCCATCCATCCAATAAATGCAAATACGCTGAGAAATGCAAAGTTGTCCCCCGCTAGATGGCGTTTTGTCACAAAAGATAATAATAAAAGGCGAGTTTTATGAAAACAGGATCTACGTCACACGTACGGAAGGAGAGAGAGACGATCGTGCCACTGCGATCGCCTGTTCTTCTGCGGCACCGTTTTGGCGCGCGCGGCAACAGAGGCACGTCAACGGAGGATGGACAAAGCTGCCGAGTGGCATGCGCGCAGGGCGGCGGCGGCTCGCGCTACATGAAGCGACCCCGACGTGCGGGCGCGGGAGGCCGAAGCTAGCCATGATTCTGCGCGATGGCACCACGAGGACCCTGCAGTATGAGCTTCGCCCACTCTCCATGATTTACCCCATGAATGTGCAGTCATTTCTTCTTATTTTATGTGATAGGGGTTACCGACACAGATGGTAGAAGCAACGGACAACTACGGTGCCGCGCGTGACCCATGTTGTGATCTCATAGCAGCTTTTGCTATGAAATGAAATGGAATTCATTCTGTGTGCACACCCAGACATTGCACAGGATGTAGAAATGGTTGACAAGATAACATGCAGTGACCACAGAAGGGTAAGAGCTTCTATCCACCCCGATTTTTAAAAAGTAAATGCACAAAGTGGTCTGCACGAAAAACATTATTAGGGTAGTGGTGAGAGAGAAAATACAAGAATTCAGAGTTTCATTTCAGAAGCGATTCGAGGTGCTAAGCGAGGTAACCGATGTTAGCCTTGACACAATGAACAATATTCTTACAAGTATAATCTAGGAGTGTGCGATGGGAGTCAGAAGTATACTAGGCAGTACACTGGCAAGCTATCTCAGGAGGCAAAAAATCTCATTAAGAGACGACAAACCATGAAAGCCTCAAATTCAACTGACAAAACAGAGCTAATGGAGCTATCGAAGTTCATCAATAGGCATGAGGTTGGGGGGAAGTGATGGGGGAAGTGATTTTAAATGAAAAGAAGAGAAAAGTGAGCCCCATAAGTGTCTCTCAGGGGAAGGACACCTCAACAGTATCTCAAAAGAGATGGGAGTTGAGGAGGGATGAAAAGAATAGAATTAAAGGTAATGAGATAGAGAGAGAGGAAGGAGAGAGTGAGAAGCAGGGACAGCGAACGACGGAAGTAAGGAGAAGACAGGAAAGATGGACATGGTTGCAGGAGTCCGAGGATGGGGCACCACTGGCAAGAGCTCTTGTCGGCGTCAAGAGATGGCAGAGGGCAAGTCCAGTAAGCCAGAGCTACGCTGTCGTCGAATATCGGCGTCAGGAGTTGGCGTAGGGCCAGCTCATTCAGCCAGAGGTATGCTCACATCGGAGATCGCAAGGGCACAACCAGTCGGCACGCAATCCAGCGAGCGTGTCCCCAAGCGTAAGGTAGCCGACATCGGAAGCTATAACATGGAGAGAATTGAGCAGGCTGTAAAAAATGTTGGAAGCGTAAAAGCAGTGACGGCAAACTTGGGCGCAGACAAAATCGGATGTATGCATTAAGGAACATGGAAGGCGACGCCATAGCCAATATGAATAGTATAGTCGAGGTGGCGGAGGAGTTCTACAGAGAGCTGTACAGAAGCAAAAACAATATGGCTAATCTCGTAACATTCAATTATAGCCCAGATATATTTGACATCCTAATAGTAAAGACAGAAGCAGCAAGCAAAGTGCTACAAGGAATAAAAAAAGCAAAGCTGCTGGTGACTATAAGGTAACAACGAACTTGCTAAAAAATGGCGGAGAAATTGTGTTAGAAAAAAATTGCCCGCAGCTTCCCTCGGGGGAACACTGAGGAGGATGCGGAAGCATGTAATTGGTTAACGCGTGTTAAATTGCGACTTACTTGGGTCGATGGCTAAATTGGTCAACGTGGTTGTGAAATGGGGTGTTAAATGAGTGAACACGTACGGCACGTATGCGAAAGGGCGGTGTTTTATTTATTGCGACGAACCAACGGACGAGCGGCAACTGAGCGAGCGAGCGCCGACCTTGAGTATATATACAGCGCGACGGTGCATGCGCTGTCAGCTGTCGAATGTTCTCGAAGGAGAAGCGCGCGCGCGGCACAGATGGCGACGGCGCGACGGCGCATGCGCTGTCAGCTGTCGAATGTTCTCGAAGGAGAAGCGCGCGCGGCACAGATGGTGGGCGACGGCGCGACGGCGCACGCGCGCGCGTCAGCTGTCGAATGTTTGAGAAGCGGTGCGGACGGCGCGGACGGCGCACTACAAGGCGCGAGTATAAGATGCTTCCGCATCTAATATGTTGAACGATTTTGAGTACTTCGTACTCAACTATGGGAGAGCACTGAGCCGTCCCGCTAAAACAGTTTAGTGGCTGGTAACAGAGTTAGACACATGCCTGAATACACAGGCATGGTTCAGTGTGCACCGACGCTCGCGTAGGTTTTAAATAGCTAACTTTACCGTACAAGCTCATGTTTGTGTTACTGGTTTCCGTACCAATACTTTACCTTCCTGGTGCATTTAATGTGAAACTTTCGCCGTTTTAACTCGGACACATGTATGCTTTTTAAGTGCAACAAATAACCTTATACTTGATGAACGCGTGAATATTGCAGTAGCAGAGAACGAGTGATTATTGTATCAGACGTAATGAATTAGCTCAACTAAGGCGGTGCGGACGGCACGGACGGCGCGGACGGCGCACTACAAGGCGCGAGTATAAGATGCTTCCGCATCTAAAAGTAGCCACTTATATACGAAGTGTCTCTTAACGGCATGGTTACCAGAATCTTGAGAGCACGCGAACATCATCTTTATTCATACAAAAAGAGACGTCAAGGATTTAAAAAATTGCAGGCTGATCAGATAACTGTCAGTTCTCTTTACAAAAGCTTTTTCCTAATAGAAATAAGGTGGCATTAGAGTTCCATCAACGAAGAGACTAAGCAGAATTTCGTACAGGCTACAGCACAATAGACCATACTCATATTATCAAGTAGGTAATAAAGAAATGCGCGGAATACAACGAACCCCTATACAAAGCTTTGATAGATTACGAGAAGGTTTTTGACTCAGTCTAGACATCAGCAGTAATGTAGGCGCTACGAAATCAGGCCATCGACGAACCATACATAAACATACTGGAAGAAATCTGCAGCGGATCCACAGCCACCACAGCTCTCAATAGGGAAAGCGAGATGCTCCCGATAGGGAAGGGTGTAAGGCAGGAAGACACAATCTTTCAATGCTATTCACAGCGTGTTTGCAAGAGGTTTTCAGGGCCATATATTGGGAAGAGTTAGTGATAAGAGTTAATAAAGAGCATCTTAGTAACCTGCGATTCACTGATGACGTTGCCTTGATAAGTAACTCAGGGGACTTATTACAGCTCACGATTACTGAACTGGAAACGAAAAGGAAAAGTGTAGGTCTGAAAATCAATATGCACAAAACTAAAGCAATGTGCAGCACTCTAGCCAGCAAACAGCACTTGACAATAGGTGGAGAGACGCAGGAAGTTGGAAACGATAATGTCTACTTAGAACAGGTAGTAACCACGGGTCCAAGCCATGAGAGCGAACTAACTAGAAAAATAAGGATGGGATGGATCACGTTCAGCAAGCCTTCTCAAATAATGAAGAGTAATCTGCCCCTTATACTCAAAAGGAAGGTACATAACAGCTGCATCATTCCTGTACTTAGCTACAGAGCAGAAACCTGGAGGCTTTCAAAGAGGGTACAGCTTAAATGGAGGCCGACACAGCAAGTCTTCGAAAGAGAAATGATAGGTGTAACCTTAAGAAATAAGAAGAACGCAGAGTGTGTCAGGGAACAAAAGGTGGTTAAGAGTATCATAGTTTCAATCAAGAAGAAGAAACGGGCTTGTGTCAGGGGCGTATCACGTAGGCAAGGTAACCGCAGGTCATTAAGGGTAACTGACAGGACTCCCAAAGAAGGCAAACGCACGAAGGAGAGAAAAAACGTTACGTGGTCGCCTAAGAATAACAAGTTCGCAGGTACAACTTGGCAGCAGAAAGCACAAGACGGGTTTGATCGGCGGATCATTGGAGATTCATTTGCCCTGGAATGGGCGTAGTCTAGATGCGGATGATGATGATTATGCCTTCGTAAAGCAAAACTTCAGTAGAGTGGCTTGTTCGCCGAGTTGGTTTATTCTTACGGTAGATTTAGCGCAAAAAACGAAGGAGAGAGATGGTTTACACAAACTTAGTAATAAACATAATAACGTCTTACCAACAGCTGCGCTGATTCGATCGCCCCAGCTTGTCTGCAGCAGAAAAAAAAGACACTGCACCCTGACATGGGGCCCACATTTTTCAACCTATGGGATACCTTGTGAACATACAAATCCTTACAAACGGTGCCACGTCCTTCTGTTTCCCTTCATTTACACTCAGTGCTTCCATCTTCATCTTTTGCAAGATCATTTACTTTAAGACGGGTAAATGACTATGAGGGAACTATGACTGTGCGGGGTGTATATGATGTGAAACCGAAGTACGTGGCACCGTTTGTTCGCGGGGTATCCCAAAGGTTGAAAAAAGTGGGTGCTAGGTTCGAGTGCAGTGTGTGTGTGTGTGTTTTGTCTGCAGCAGACAAGCTGGGCGAGTTTGCGCGGCAGTTATCAGGGCAGAGCGAGTGGGACCACGGGTATGGTATCATGCACCGCAAAAGATTGATCAAGTGTGGCAGGGGTGTATTCTATCATATACTGTTATCCTGTTGAAAATGCTAAGTGGGACAGATGAGCCAGTGTTCGAATTACAGGCCGTAAGGCTTCATTGAGGGAGAGCCTTTGTTCTAACCTTTTATGGCATGCAGGCAGTGTGGCTGTGCACCCTTGCTATCAGAAGCTAAGGTTATCTCAAGATTAAAAGAGAAATTAGGGCGAGAAATCTAAGAAGCGTTTTTTTTACTGGCAGATCTAGCGAGACATGCGTGGCGCGGCCCTCTCTCATGTTGCATGCCACTGAGATGATTACTTGAATGCATGACATTGATTAAATTCTTGTTTGCTCATGTTAATAGTGACTTGTGACTTTGTTCACGTGTATATATGAGTGTGCTTTTCGGAAAAAAATCAGTTGATAGTTTGCGATGTGTTTATGTCACACTTCTTGTTTCTTTGTTTATCGCACTAAATCTATCAAAATATTGCAAAACATAGCCCATGTAGTGTCCACAAAGTTTTTTTCGTTTATTAACATTATGTGCAGTGTAATGAATTTGAGTTATTACTACCATCAAAGAAAACTGAAACGAAACGTCATAATCTAGGCATGACTAGGCATCAATTCTGCTAGAACTGAGGAACACAACCATTGTGCACGCTGAAGAAACTGCGTAAGTGCGAAGCAAATCAGACGCGTTTCAGATATGACAGGTACGCTGTTGGTTGCTTTAGTACATCTACAGAAGATGTCACCAACACCAAATAAACGTTCTAGAAATAAGCTTCATAGCAAAAGTGGGGCAAAATGAATGCTAGTGCTCTCGAGCATCCCTATCTTGTCATAAGCTGATATTCATTAGCTGGCGTTGACTTGAAGAGCACTCGTATAGAGGTCTCACCAGTGATTGCCTTAGCACGAATCCATAGCAATCAGGGGCATGTGAAAATTAATTCGAGATCAAATTTCACTCTGGTGACCACAAAATGGCGTCACTTGTTTACCTGCTATTGCGTCACTTGTGCTTCATTTTTTATTTCACGGGAAGTGTTCTCACAGAGATAGCGTTACGCCCTAGGACTAGCTGATCAGCCACCATTTTTTTAATGTGCAGGCTTTTGTAGAACTTTCGCTAGCAGTTACATCTACTTTGTCACTTATTTGTCTATGGCATCTCACCAGTAGCGTCATGTTTCCACAGAAACGTTTATGCTGTTCTGGCTGTTTCTGTCATGTGCCGCTGGTGGCCTCCAGGTGCACCTTGCCATGCTTTTTTTCACGACCGTTTTCTACTGTGGTAATTTGCTCCTTTCCGTCCACACAAGAATAATTTGCAGTTTATTGCGTTAAACGCGTAAAGTTAAGCAAATGTTTATCGATGCTGGTGGAGTGTATATTGCATGTTTAGCATAAATTGTGTGCTTCTACATCTACCGGTGCTGGTTTGTAAGCGCGAGTTTAACTTGACACATTGATGTCATATATGGGCGCTTTAACGTCTCTAAACCACCATATGATTATGAGAGACGCCGTAGTGCGGAGATTCAGTAATTTCGACCAGGTGGTGTTCTTTAACGTGCACCGAAATCACACATTGGTATAGTGGCTACGTTAAGACCTGAACTCATTCTGCCTTTTCTTTACGTGTAATTCTGAGGGTATCAACCAAAATTACCTCTGTTCAGTAGGCTCTTAGTAATATATTTGTCACACTGGCGCTTTAGATCGGGGTAGGTCTTGTGCGAGTAGAGCTTCAATCACAATCTATTCATCAAGCCATGATTGAAGAGTGCATGCTTGCTTTTGTGTTACAATGATGTATGCTGCGTTTAGAATTCAAAACAACCCGAGGATGATGTAGAAGAATATCGCAGAGACCATACATGCTTTTTTTTTCTTTTACTCGTGCCCAGCCGCTCAAAATTATTTTTTTGCATTGCTCACATGGATGTTTTAGAACAAATAGACGCAGCGGCTCTTCGCATTTTTTCTTTTGTTCTAAATTTGGTATTTTGGGCTTTAGCATTGCTTTTTTGCTACCCTTTGTAATTTGTTGTACAACATCAAGTGAGTGATGAGGCATACTTTCGCAGCATTTTCTCACGCAAATGAAAAGAAATAAGACAATTTTCAGCATGCAATCGCAATCGAGTTTGTGTAATTCAGAAAAGTGGCTAAAAAGGGAAAGCAACCACAATAACAACCACTGTGATCGTATAATTTTATGTGATTCGCACGAGCGAAGACTGTTTCATTTGAATTCGTCGAAAGAAAGGTGTTTATTTATAATGAAAACCTTGCGATCCCCTATTTTATGACGTGCACGTTCAAAAACACGAGATGGTCGAAAATACCAGAGCCCTCCACTATGGTGTCCCTCATAAACATATCGTGCTTTGAAGACGTCAGTTCACGCATCCTATTGTTAGTTTATTACGCCTGTATATACTCAAAATGCAACATTGAAGCTTCGCTAAAGACGACATAGTTGAAGACTTCAACAGCCAAGGCGCAAAAGTAAATGAGGTTCAAAAGCACTGCTGTAAAAACCAAGCCATGCCGGGCGTCTCAAATGACGGAAGACTAAACAGCCAGTCTTACCAATGGCTAGTCGTGCAGTAACTTGGCAGCCAGGCCCTACCGGAATGTCCACTCTTTATGTAAGTATACTTCTCTATGCCCACACTGCGGCAAGCATTAGTAGTGGTATACTGAGTGCCGTCTAGTTACCATCATAAAAAGGGGCGCACATGTACTCAGTGCTGGTGAACTGGAAAAGCACGCCTTTCAAGGTGATCAGTGAAGGGCGCGCGCTGTATGTCACTGCGAATGCTTCCCACTCTACGAGTTTGACGCCAATAGTACAGCCACGTCGACGTCTGTGTGGAGCGCACGAGCAGGAGTCCTTGCCCTGGAAGGCGACACCTTGCGGTAGTTTCGAAAACTGAAGTGCTTTTCCCGAGAACATGAGCGTGCTCATACACATGCAAACCTGCTATTCATGAGTGGCAATGTGAACAAAGTCATTGTTTACTGAATATGCGCGCAGCCAACGGTTGCTTGTGGCATCTTGCTGCCAAATGGTGACGCGTTGTGGCTCATAACACGCGCCTCTCGGTCGCAGAACACACGATGCGCGCTTTCCGACTAATGCAATATACGCGGGCACGTGAAAGAATGGTAACCCCGATCAATGTGCGAAACCAGGAAAACAAAGACACTTACCAGCATTACTTCTGGTTTCAATCAATCTGTGCTGGTTTGCATATCTATTAGGCTGTGCATGCTCCTGACCCCACCCCGTCAGAGCCCGCATATACGCAAGGTGCCGAGCTGGCTGCCGGAGCATTTCAAACAGACGTGGACGCGGCTGCTCATATACACATGTCAAACGTAGCTGAGTTCACTAAAGTTATCCCTGACTATACAGACGGATATTGCAAAAAAAAACCACACTTTGCTGTACCGTTTTTTAAACCGACATTCTGTAAAGGTATTCAAAATGTCTATGCACCTACCATGCTTTCGGACTTCCCCAATAATACATATATGTTTGGCGCCACAAAACATAATTTAATAAATATGCTAAAGTTACTATAATTTGTTCTGTATTAATTATTATTCATTTACACATGATTAAAATCTGTTTCGACGTAGTTAGTTCTCTCCAGGGCCATATCCTATTGAAAAAAGTTTTCTTTTTCCTTCCTTTGGGGTATTATTATGTCCATACAAGAATCGTTTTAGAATTGTATGTTCCATAACTATTCCTTACTGTGTTTACCTATTATGAATAGAGCTAAGTGTGTGTTTATATTTTCGTTTTCTCTCGTATACAATAATGCACAAATGTTGCAAAGGGTATTGCTGCTTGTAACTTTTTGTCTGGCGTGACTATAATCATATAGTAGTTTTCGGCACGTCAAACCTGAGATAATATAATATGAATATTAGTTATATTATTAATAATATTTATTAATATCATTGTTATTGTTGTACATGTTGTTGTTGTTGTTGTCGTGTAGTAGTAGTAGTAGTAGTAGTAGTAGTAGTAGTAGTAGTAGTAGTAGTAGTAGTAGTAGTTGTTGTTGTTGTTGTTGTAGAAGCAGAAATATATTAAAGTGGTTCCGTCTCCATGATCAGAGATGTGCATGGGCTCTCGTTGACTTGAATTCACGTTTTCTTTATATGATGTTTGAAAAAATTCAATTAAAGGCTACAAGTAATGCAATCTATGCATTTCTTGTCTTTACATAATGGGGCTTTTCACGCAAAAAAAAAACAGGCGTCCTCACTTTCTGCCCATCATTTGTTTTATTCATGGGGCCATGCTAGACCTGGCAGGTTCCACGTCTTGGGATGGCTTGTGTAGGTTTATTGGTCAGCTGCTAAATCGTAAAAGGTTACGTGCTACATGGCGTTGCTCCTTTGTTTCTATCAAATGCCAAAAAGTGCAAAATATCATCTTCCCTCACTCTAGGTTCTGCAATGCTTTAGAAGTTCTCTAGCAATCTTTAACTGAAGTGGGCAGCATACTCCATTTGACATGAGCTCTGCATTCCTACAATGTTGCGTGTGCCATGTGTAGCGTGCCGTAACCATCTAGCTATTAGTGTTTGAAATTCCTGCCCTTCTGTGATATTGCATCTTTTTTATGTGTGTGTTTGCAAGCAAGCCTCTGCTAACATCCAACGTTTCACTTCAATTTTCATTAAGTACGGTTTCACTTTAGCGCGTGATCTCGTTAAAGTAGCAGTTTTTCTTTTTTCAATTTTGACTGGTCGTTTGGGATGCTACTTTGGTTTTTACTAACCCCCTTGTCAAGCGGAACAATTTCTCTTGCTTCGCAAAGCACGGCCCGGTGAAATCATTAAGAATTTTTGCTTCAGTAGCAGCCTCTTTACGAGAACCTAGTACGTATCAGCCATGTTGCATTTTGTCTTTAGGGAGTGCATAAATATCCCCTGTCTGAGCACGTGCCTGCTTTCTTCATGCAAAGAACCATCGAATAGCAAAATTTCCGACTCGATGTATCGACAAAGCGAGTGCACGAAAGAATGCCCCGACCCCTTTCACCGGCTTGGCAGCTATAGGGTGTTCGACATTGCTGGGACTTCGTTTCTTATGTTTGCTTGCCACGTGCGTTTCTTCGACTGAGTAGATATTTTGTTTTGTTCAGCTCGTTATAGTTTCAGCCTCGTGGCAACGTGAAAAATGTGGAAAAGATGCGTGCGGCAAGTATTCCTTCTGCTTAAGTAATCGCGCTTCTCGTGCACTGTGCTTCTTTGTAAAATAGAATTATTGCAGAAGCGAGAGGTGACCTGGCGCATTATTTTTTTACACGTGCAAGTTTATTTCCCAACACTACTCGGTATGTTTCTCTTTGTTTTTGATATTTTTGACAGAGGCACTATTCATCAGTGTAATATAACGCCAGGCCTGCGCGGAAGGCGCAGCACAGTCAAAGAGAAAGCTAGAAGAGCGGCCTTTCAGAGCCTTTCAAAACAGTCATTGGATAACTACCGCAAGCACACTTGCTTGATACCAACTAGGGCATTAATAATAAATAATTTTTGGTAGTAGGGTGGCATTCGCTGTGCTATTTTTCACCATTATTCTGAGAAGTGTCATATCCGCTAAACACATGCAAAGAATTTTTGCGCCAAATGTTCACGCAATGGCTGACCACTATGAGGAATTATGACTAAAGTGGGTAAGAGCCGCAGCTAATAGGGGAACAAGGACAAGTTTTTCTAATGGGTTGGGGCATTGGACGACCCACTTGTTACGCTATTTGCATTGTGCGACGACAGGTTGTTTTTTCGATGTTTTAAAACGCTTTAAAAGTTGTATTAACGCAATTGCTTTCATGACGTCAAGCCTGCCTTAGGCAAGTTTGCAACAAACAAGAAGCCGCACTGATCGGCTGTGTTCGAAAATTCTTTCTGCTGGGAACAGGGTATCGGCCAGTGGCCGAGAATCATCGACTCCGCTTCATGATGAAGACTCAAGCTATAAAGTCGTCCTGCCATGTCTTCTAACCCGTAGCGACGTTTTGAATTCCGTTTTCCTTCATGCCGACTTGAGTGGTAGGCCGTACCATGCCCCACACTTCCGTGACGCGCTGTTTAGAGTGATGAGCACAGCGGACATCATAGGAGTTGGCCAGTATCAAATGAGCCATGTATGAATGGTTACGTGTGCAAGCAGCATGGTGAAACAGAAACTCGTCACTTGTGGTGAGCTCCGTGTAAAAGGGCTGTAGTGCATAGTGCTAGATCCGGAGACCACGAATATTAGGCTGAAACTTCTTTGGCTTCCACCTAATCTTGAATCGCGACGTGTTGAAGAGGCGTTCGAAGCTTACGGCGATGTGAAGTTCGTTGAAAGAGAGGCATGGAGATGTGCAGGTATGGAATAATGAATGAGAACAAATAGGGACGTTGCCTTGGAGATCAATGACACCATTACTGTGAGCTCAATACCACACCTGATGTCAATCTATGGTCACCAATGCCTTGTACTTATTTCCGGTAGGCCTTCACTGTGTCTTCGGTGCAAGAGAGTGGGGCATGTCCGTTGACAGTGCAAAACACCGAGGGGATTGCAGTGCCATCGATTTGTTCACTCGTCGGATGCCCGCGTGTCGACTTATGCCAACAAACTCCGTTCTGGCCAAGACACAGGAGAGCAACATCTGGATCATCTTATGGATGCCATCGAGGTAGTTGATGCGACAGGAGAAGCAGCGGGAGGAGCAAAAGGTGCCTTAAAGGAAGCTGAACACTTGTCTATGGATACCCTCAGCACGCAAAATAACATCGCTAACGACGCCAGTGAAAGCATTAATGAATGCAATGCTGCAGAAGAACACCACTTGGAAGACCTTAAAGATAAGCCTCCTGACAAAGAGGAACAAGAAGCGATGAATAGTGGTCAGACAAGGAAGCGTCAGACACCGGTTACCGATGAAGCAACAACGAGTGCACCAGACACGCCAGAGCAAGTGTCTTCGTGTTGTTCACGTGTTACCTACTTTGGGGACCGCGGGACGCGCCGCCTATGCCAGCGTCCTCAGGAAGGTGCTCTTAAAATGTGCAAAGGAGGTAAAGCTGCAGGTTGCCCTGCAGCTAAAGGTGACCTACAAAAGTTTTAAGATAGCAAAATGGCTACCGCGCTAACGTTTCTCATGTGTGTAGCGACACTCAACGTAGGTGGCTTAAGGAATGTAAGGCGTCAGTGGCAGTTGCACCACGTGCTTGAGCAGTACAACATTGATGCAGTTGCAGTGCAAGAGACTAAGATTTCGGCTGCTCGTGACACCAATCTTGCACTAGAACTTTTCCTAAATTACAATTTATACATCAGCCCAGCACGTGGCGCGTCCGCTGGATGTTTTTTATTAGTTAGAAAGCACTTGCATCATACTTTGACGTCGCTACGTGTTGATGGGGAAGGACGCCTCATTTGTTGTGACTTTTCTTTTCATTCCCATAATTGGAGGTTTATCCGTGTCTATGCTCCCTCCAATGTGAATGACAGGAATGCTTTTTTCCTCTCTTTGACTTCGCCGCTATATAAACACTGACAAAAGTTTGATAGTTTTTGGAGAATTTATTTGTGCTTATGACGTGAGAGATCATTCATATATAACAAATTGTTACGATGCAACTTTACTGCAGAAATAATTGAATTACCACCATTTACTAATTGTGTGAGCGCATGCACCTTCCTCGGTGAGGTTTACGCACTTTCAAGGCATCTCTCATGCTCAGCTTGACCGCGTATATGCATCTCTAAGCCTATGGTCTCACATTCATAATTAGGCTGTAAAGCCTATATTTTTTACAGACCATTGCTTGGTCACCGTTTCTTGTGGTCCTGAAAATATTCGTAATACCCCTCTAAACTGACACCTATAAAGCTTAACGTACAATTGTTGCGCGAAGATTGTTTGGTTAAAAAGTAAGAGAATGGGTACAAGAGGTAACACATTGTCGACAGCTGCCAATTTTCGCTCAATGGGAAAGGTTCAAAGAAAGAGTTAAGTATCAGGCAAACAGTATTTGATGTGAAATGTCGCAAAAAAGCTGAAAAACGCTATCTTTATGATTTACTTCATAAGCTCTATACTTTTGACAGTCAACAGCTGGGATTGTACGTGAACGAGATAAATGTGATTCGAGCACAGATACAAAAACACGATACAGATTTATACAGTGGAGCAACGATTCGTTCCCGTGTTACCCATTTCACTGAAGAGGAACCTAAAAATCCTTCGGGGATGAAAAGAGATGTGCACTTTTTAAACAGATACTGCAAACTGAGTCGCGGAGTTTATTTGCACAGAGACATGTGAAATAAGAGCCGTATTTGAAGGTTATTACAAAAGTTAGTTCACCGCGGCAGAGCTTCAGGAGAATTTTGAGGAAGAAGCTGACCAATTCATTGCCCTTGTGCCTCAGTTGCAAGATGATGATAGACTCAATGTAGATGAGCACATACCCAGGGAGGAAATTAGATTTGCAATAAAAACGTTGCAGAAGAACAAAACTCCTGGCCCAGGTGGCCTAAGTCGCGAATTTCACATAACTTTCCAGGAACTTCTGATACCTTTCTTTGAGCAACTTTTTAAAAAGGCTTCTGAACGTGGAGAAATTCCTGTTTCTTTCTATCAGGGCCATACAACATTATTCCCAAAAAGTGCTGATCCTTACGCATTAAAGAGAGCTAACGAATATAGGCATATATTGTTATGTAACGTTGAGTACAAAATATTTGCTAAATTGTTGACAAATCGGCTACAGACAGTGATTACTAAATGTGTAGGTGACCACAAAACATGTGGAATTCGCGATCGCTCTCTACAGACAAACGTTCATATTACACATTCAGTTCTTGAGTGTATTGATATAGCATTGACCAAGTAGCCCTACTTCAAATAGACCTTGCTAAAACATTTGATAAGGTGCAGCATGCTTCTTTGTTCCGGCTCCTAAGACACCTGCAGTTAGGTGATGTACTATGCAATGGTATTTCACTCTGTTATAAAAAGTGCACAACCAGGCTAATTGTAAAGTTTACACTTTTCAATATAATAAAAGTATATTCATCTATACGTAAGGGATGTCCGCTCTCGCCTTTGCTTTTTGCAATTTATCTGAAACTATTATGTTTAAGTGTGCTTCTAAAGTCTACCATAAGAGGCTACCAATGTGATTCTGAAGAAGTTAAAGTTCTAGCTTATGGTGATGACATTGCCTTTTTTGCGCTGATAAACCCAGCGTTCAAAAAGCAGTCAACACTACTTTACGTTTCTGTGAAGACGCTGGCACCAGCATATATTTTGATAAATGTAGGGAATTTCGGCAAGGCATGTGGGCCCAAATTCCTTCGGTCTTCGCAAGTATATATTAGAATGCGACTTCTATGAAGTACCTTGGTGAGCCTCTTGATAACTATCGTAACAGCGGTCCCCACTGGACCACTGCGATAAATACGATCCGCCGAAAGGTGACAACATGGCACGGACAGAAGCTTTCAATTTTTGCTAGAGCGAAATAATGCAATATATCCCTTGCATCAAAGCTTATTTATGCTCTGCAGGTGTTGCACTGCTCTCGGGTGCACATTCAAACCTTTCATGGAATATTTGCCTGCTTTATTTGGAGCTCTTCTTGGGAACCCATGAGAAGAGACAATGTTTTTCTTCTGTTTGAAAAGGGTGGCCTCGGTCTTGTGCATCTGTTCGTGCAACAGTTGGTGTTGCGATTTTTTTACCTCAAGGATGTGTGCCACCCATTTCTTTTAGTGGTTCTTCGTA
Organism: Rhipicephalus annulatus; assembly: GCA_013436015.1. Classification (NCBI taxonomy): domain Eukaryota; kingdom Metazoa; phylum Arthropoda; class Arachnida; order Ixodida; family Ixodidae; genus Rhipicephalus; species Rhipicephalus annulatus. The sequence continues at coordinate 59,953 of WOVY01010357.1, read as the reverse complement.
ACCGGCTATGTTGCCATTTTCCTTTTATTCATGTCACAACCAGCGTTGCTAAAGAATTGCTGTTTCGGCAATTCCTAAAAAAATTGTTGATACTGCCAATTTTTTGAAAAGCATGTTTAGCTTAGAGTATTTGTGTACTATTGACCGAACAAATTTAACCGCTTCACTTGTGAATAACCTTTTCGCCGAACCCCTTTATCGAAGCCATATTTGATTTTGCCTGGTCACAATGTACTATTTCGTCTACGTAGAATGTGGATATCTCCTTCAGCGAAAACATTTTTCTTTAAACTGCACACTTCCACGCTGCCAGTGAAAACGTGGCTGAATGAAAAATCAATATACGTACCCTGGACAGTGCATTGTAGGCTCTGCAACCAACCTGAGACTATAGAGCATTGTTTTATTCATTGTCGTGACGCTTTTTAGTTTTGCAACATTCTAAAAAGAACGTTAACAAAAGAACTTCCAATCACAGCTCATGGTATTAGGTTCCTTCCGTTCAAAAAGAGTCTGACTCTTTTAATACTGCGTACAACCTGTTTATGTTGTTGGGACTTTATTCATTATGGAAAAGTCGCATGATCGATAGACACGCCGAGCCACCACGGTGGACGAGATCTGTCTTCCGAGAAGCAGCTGCTCAAGTGCGCAGTGTTGTCGAGACTTTTGACCCCGTTCCGGAGTGGCTTCCCGTTCTTGACGCTTGTGGTTGTTTGCCTGACTTCTGATGAAGCATGTTGTGTGTACTTTACTGGTGATAAGTTCATTCATTAAAGAAAAAAAACAAAAAACGGTGTGGCTTAGTGCCAGAATACTGGGCTGACACTTAGAGGACCCGGGTTTGAGCCCCTCTGTATCAATGGTTCTAGGTTTCTTTTTTTCCTAATTTCATGTGATGTGGTTACGGACACCGGAGGCAGTGAGCAATTGCGCGTGACCCGAGTCGTCATCGCGCAACAGCTTTTGCTGTAAAATATGCAAGCATACTTTTATATTTGATCTTGCAAGGGTAGTCTCTACGTTTCCAATTAATTGAAGAATAAATTTGTTGTGGCATTTGAAAAGCGCTTTCTTGCACCCGCCGGCCCACACCTTCCCGTTTTAAGTTCGAATTTGTCCAATTTGATATAAAGCGCCCACTCATTGCCATAACGTAGCGGCGTAATGCAGCCCTAAGTTTGGCTTTCGCTAGGAAAAGTTGGCGTAAATGCAGATTGCATTATTAAGTTAATGTAGGCACGAGCAGCGTGTTGAAGCGTTTGCGAACTCTTCACCCCAATGGAAGCACACACGGTAAGTCTAGGCTACCCGTTGCATTGTGTCAATTGCGTCTTTGTACCATGCAACAGCGCAGTCATGCTGCGAAATGGCGGAATGCAAAACCACTCCTGTACATAATACGCTCTTTACAAAGTGAGTTAGGTGGCCTGTATAATGGAGAAGGGTACTCGTAATTTATATTGCTTTGTATCCCGTAGATTCACTGTCACTGTTGGGATCTCCCGTGATAAGAATAAGAGTGCATTGTGCATATATTGTAACGATGTTGAAGGACTCGGGGTGTAATAAAACGTATTTATTAAAGGGCGAACCTGTGCCCACAACTCAAAGGGACTATGGTCGTAGCACGTTACAGCAGAACACCAAAGATGTCTTCTTCTTCTGCTTCTTCAAGAAGAGTCCCAAGCGCGTGGCGCGCATCAGCAGGGGCCAGCTGGGTTCTCGTGCTATCATCATCGTCTCTGCGCAACACTAGACGGCGCGCATGTATGTCCCTGTGCGCGTGGTGATGGGCGCGTTGTTCGAATGCAGGCACTATGTCGTGGCAATATTATGTCTACTGACACAGTGTGATGTCCACACACTGAATTAAAATAAAAATCAGTTGATTTAATCACTCTATAATAACCATAATTGACTGTTACGCCATTGCAAAAAATAATATATATATATATATATATATATATATATATATACCTACTAAAAATATTTATAAGCACCGTCGTGGTAATCTAGTGGCTAAGGTACTCGGCTGCTGACCCGCAGGTCGCGGGTTCGAATCCCGGCTGCGGCGGCTGCATTTCCGATGGAGGTGGAAATGTTGTAGGCTCGTGTGCTCAGATCTGGGTGCACGTTAAAGAACCCCAGGTGGTCCGAATTTCCGGAGCCCTCCACTACGGCGGGTTCGAATCCCGGCTGCGGCGGCAGCATTTCCGATAGAGGCGGAAATGTTGTAGGCCCGTGTACTCAGATTTGGGTGCACGTTAAAGAACCCCAGGTGGTCAAAATTTCCGGAGCCCTCCACTACGGTGTCTCTCATAATCATATGGTGGTTTTAGGACGTTAAACCCCACATATCAAATCATCATCTACTACAGCGTCTCTAATAATCATATGGTGGTTTTGGGACGTTAAACCCCACATATTCAAAAAAAGAATTATAAAACCGGCAATGTTGGCAAATTTCACTATGTTGTAACGTAGCCTCGTAACAATTTCATTCTCCCGTAGGAACATAATTGAGTATTTACTGTTGTGATGGAAAACTACAACTTGTTCGTTTCCCCAGCGTGCAGCGAAGAGCGACCACTGTCAAAAAGGGGGGGGCTCAGCCTCCCCAACGCTTTTCAGTGGGAAAGCTCGCGCCCCCTTTGTCCCTCCCCCTTCTCCCAGCTGGCACGCCTATGCATGGAAGCACGGAAATAATCCGGGCGAATGGTGGTTACAACGACGATACACTGCACTTCATCTCGGCAATTGCATCAACTGATATCATTGCAGCGTATATGGAGCCCAAAAGAGCCAAATCTGTGTGTAGATTGTGCTAGGCAAGCGTACAAGCAGCTAAACCTACGCTTATGGAGCGGGACAAACTGCCGTTTGAGGATGAGCATGACGTACGCGCACATAGCTAGCTTTACGAGGCTAGGAGACAACGCATGGAGCAATCCACACTAGCCGCGTTTCAGCCACTGGCCACCAGGCGGCGACACCGCTTGATCTCGCGGCAAATAAAACCGAAACAAAATATAGCAGCGGTGCTTTCGCTAGAGTTGCTTTAGGTGCTACCTTTAGGTAGCAGAGTTGCGCCACTGAGAGAACTCGCCGCTCGCGCCCGCATTCGCCGAGCGCGTTCACGTGTCCAAAAAGCCTAATTTTAGGAAAAGCCAACTTTCGGTGATGCGTCGCTACGCGTTCGCGGCTCACGAGCTCACTTTTGTTCTTTTTTAATGTTCATCGAATCAACGCCGCATGGACACAGAGCGAGCGCATGCGCTCTGAGCTCGTGTGGCGTTTCCAATGCGGACGGCGAGAGGCTGCCGGTGAACTCGGCCGTGTGAACGCGAGTGCTGCTGACAGAAAGGGGGCTGCTGACAGAACATGGCAGACCTATGCGCAACACTGCTACCTAAACACAGTACCTACAGCTTTGGTGCCTCCTTCGCGCCATCTCGTGGGTGGTAGCGAACACACTGAAGCACCTGTAAGCTCTGCGTATTGTCAGTGGTATATATGTAGCGCCTCAATGCGCTGCTCGTCGAAGAAGAAGAAGTTGGCATTTGGGCCGCACGGCGGGTGCAGGCGATAATAAAAAAAATCAGTTCGAAAACTGAACGCTGTCAGGGCTGGATCTTTCCAACCCAAATACATCATCATCATCATCATCATCATCAGCCTGACTACGTCCACTGCAGGACAAAGGCCTCTCCCATGTTCCGCCAGTTAACCCGGTCCTGTGCTTGCTGCTGCCAATTTATACCCGCAAATTTCTTAATCTCATCTGCCCACCTAACCTTCTGTCTCCCCCTAACCCGCTTCCCTTCTCTGGGAATCCAGTCAGTTACCCTTAATGACCAGCGGTTATCCTGCCTACGCGCTACATGCCCTGCCCATGTCCATTTCTTCTTCTTGATTTCAGCTATGATATCCTTAACCCCCGTTTGTTCCCTAATCCACTCTGCTCTCTTCTTGTCTCTTAAGGTTACACCTACCATTTTTCTTTCCATTGCTCGCTGCGTCGTCCTCAATTTAAGCTGAACCCTCTTTGTGAGTCTCCAGGTTTCTGCTCCGTAGATAAGTAACGGCAAGATACAGCTGTTATATACCTTCCTCTTGAGGGATAGTGGCAATCTACCTGTCATAATTTGAGAGTGCTTGCCGAATGTGCTCCACCCCATTCTTATTCTTCTAGTTACTTCAATCTCGTGGTTCGGCTCTGCGGTTATTACCTGCCCTAAGTAGACATAGTTTTTTACAACTTCAAGGGCACTATTACCTATCTCGAAGCGCTGCTCCTTGCCGAGGTTGTTGTACATTACTTTCGTTTTCTGCAGATTAATTTTAAGACCCACCTTTCTGCTCTCCTTGTCTAACTCCGTAATCATGAGTTGCAATTCGTCCCCCGAGTTACTCAGCAATGCAATGTCATCGGCGAAGCGCAGGTTACTAAGGTATTCTCCATTGACTCTTATCCCTAACTGTTCCCATTCTAGGCTTCTGAAAACCTCCTGTAAGCACGCGGTAAATAGCATTGGGGAAATTGTGTCCCAAATACGGCCACCACCAAATACGGCCACCACTAACACCAGCCTAAGATGGCCCATTCCGCGTACTCCATCGTACACCTAAGACGTTCACGCTGGACATCAATGGCCGTGAAGACGTCGTGGCTGCTGATCGACTAAAACCTGCGTATATCGCCGCGGTCGCGGCCGCGGGGTTTCAATCTAAAGTCTGGATGCCAACAACCAAGCATGTCCACTGGGCAACTCCTCTGGTGATTCCTACGGCTCTCGCTCTACGGGGGGGAGCCCTGTAGCGCCTCAATGCGCTGCTCGTCGAAGAAGAAGTTGGCATTTGGGCCGCGCGGCGGGTGCAGGTGATAATAAAAAAAATCAGTTCGAAAACTGAACGCTGTCAGGGCTGCATCTTTCCCGTGTTAGCTCCGACATATATATAGAGGGTGGGGGGTCAGTAGGACGTATAGCACGTGGCAGTGTTGTATAAGGCGGCGCGCTACGGTGTAAGGAAGTCAGCTTCGATATACCGACAGCGTGCTTCAAAATAGTTTTCTACTCATTTATATTTCCTTGTGCCCAATATTTATATATACTACGTATGCAAATACCGAACATGACGGTGACGACGATGGCTCAGATCCGCTGGTAGTGGAAATATAATTGAATAAAAAAAGTGGCCATGCTTTCACTAAGACATGCAAAGTTTGAAAAAGAAATTGGACAATTGTGAAGACTAATATGGTTGCTTCTATGTTATTTCTTAGCCTTAGCTAGGCGACGCAGAGTTCTTCGTGGTGATTCCTTGGCTTTTACGCACATGTAGGCAGTACTGTAACAAGACATATTGTCGGCCTAGTTGGTACATCATTATTGACACAATTTGGCCGGAAATACCACAAACACCGAGCAAAAGAACACACAACGACCAACACACACGTCACTTCAGCTTTACGGCTTAGCCTGGTACTTTAAACACATTTTCCAGGCTATCTACACCGTCTAGCAGACACTTTTCTTTATCCTATGCTGATGCTTTGGCAGCCACATATCTGTCAAGTGCCGCTAGTTCATGCGCTAGAACACTGACATCAATGCAATTGTTTGGTTCCTTGAAAAGAAGCGTTGACGAGTCCTCCGGTAGGCTCACATTTTCTAATATTACCATATTTGATCATTTTGCCGTCGATTTACTGTCTTTTCTAAATTTACAGCGTTGTCCTAGGATTTGCTTTCACCAGTACTCCGTCACATGATGTATCATGCACCTGAAGGTTCCTAGCTTCTTTTCGCTACATTGAAGCATCATCCTTTGGGTGCAAAATGCCTAGCCAGTCGTGAAGCAAGCGCACTTGTCTCCCACTGCAATTAGAAGAACACGTGGATCCACCTCGTAAGGCTTCTCGTAAAGCCAAAAAAAATTACATAGCTAACCACTCGATGACTGAATCGCATGAAACTGACAGTCCCAACGTGCGTGATATGACTAATTTTTGCTTTGTAACAACCTATTTCAGAGCAATATAGTCACATAAGACACTTTTGTATTCACCCTCATGAGACAGCTGAAGTGTACGACTGTTTTTTCTTCTCACTTTTTCTTTATTATTGTTATAACGTTTAGAGAGGTTTTTTTGTTTCTTCATATATTTCATGACTAAGAATAAAAAGAGACGCTTATTCTGAAAATTGTAGTTTAACAACAAGATTGCGAAGAATGTTGTTGAAGAAAAAGAAGATTGCCAGCAAAAGAAGAATGGCGATCCGGCGACAGGCCCTGTCTATACCGCAGACTGGGCCCGTGTTCTGCCGTATTTGCTATAAAGGCCAGGAAATTGACGCCCTAATGGTGGCCTGCCTCTGCTCTGGTGAGTTATCTATGACTTATGCTTTTTCATTTTGCAAGTTAGCTTCTTCCTGCTGACACAGGATGCACTGAGACATGTATGTGTGAGCCTATGACCTAAGGCTGGGGGAAGCTGACACCGTAGCTGGTAGCCATTGTGGCAAAAAAAAAAACAATCCAGCGTATCCTTTGTGACCGCCTAGATTTGGCGTAGAGTATAGTAGACAACGACTATGCATTCGCAAGAAAATCAGCGAATTAGATAATCAACCTCTGTCGGAGGCAAAAGTTTTAGAATATCGACAAGATGCAACTTCACAGAAAAAGGCCCTTAAAGCACTACAGCACTTTTTGCGATCGACCGGCCTTTCTGAACGGTTGTTGCCAGAACGCCCCTCCTGTGTGTGTTTTCGTTTTCTCGTGTGTGTGCAAGTGCATTTTTCCCTCTCTATCTACCCCCTCTTTCTTGCCCCTATTTCTCTACCCCCAGTGCTGGGTAGCGAACCGGATGCCAATATCTGGTTAACCTCATGGTCTTCCTTTTACTCTCTCTCTCTACTTAGCGTTGCGTACCTATGACCTTGAATGAATAAAAAGCAAGCGGTGCCTTATGCATTCGCGTGAGCCAACTGGAACTTGAAGGCCATCTTCCACTGTTTTACTGATTTTTCAACCTGCCTCTGCGCTCCCCTTAAAGCTCTTTTTTTACTGAAAAGGGTCCTGCAATAATCTTTAAGTAATCATTGAACAATTTCTATAAAGGAGTTTGAAATGGTTTCAACAAAGGAGTTCGAGAACGCACGAATCAACTGCCACAGGGATTTTTTTTTTATAACCGTAGATTACCCGTCGAGTTACAAGGATTTACCACATGCTTCAAGCGCGCGCTCACCTTTCGTACCAACCAGTGCGCCGAGAGCAACGCAGAATATGAAGGAATAGCAAACATGAAGTTGAGATCATTTGTCAGTGTTATTGATGACCTTGAACAATGTCTTTTATTTTTTGGGGGAAGAATGTGGTTTTACGTCAGTGTGATTACGAGAGTGCGCGCATGTGGTGATAACGGTAACTGTCCAGCTCACGATGCTGAAATCAATCAATGGTTATATGCTTTGCGTTTATGGCACCGGCATTAGTGTTTATGACATACGTCGGGAGAGGAGGGGATATTTTATAGCTCACTTGGAGAGTAAACTGTAAATTACAGGCTGCTTGCTGCGCTATAATATTTGGCTCGCTTGTTTGGAGCTGCATTGACTACCGATCGGCAGTGGTTTCTGTTTCAAAAAGTGTTGCAATGTTCATTCAACGTAGTTTTGCTCTGCTTCAGGGGTTGAAATCATTGCAGGCTTTTTATGTCAAGTGAACGTGGTTAAAAATTTAATCCATTCAGCTGTGATGTGAAGATGTCATACGACAGCATCGCGACATCATCATGGATTTACAATTTTTGGTGATTCATTACGTCTTCATGTGGCGTAAACACTCGGGAAGGTCATGTGGGAATTTACACGGAACATAACTTAAGGAAGCGTACGAGACCCTTGCAAAGTCGTGTCGAAAGCTCTTGGACGGGACTGCAAACAAGGCCACTCAACGCATTCATCTTCAAATAAAGGAAAAGGTAAAAAACGCTGGCGTTGAAACCTTGTGACTTTGTGGTGCCAAACGAGGGCTTTTGCGGTATATTCACGTAGACGGGCGGTGAACTACATTTTATAACAATGAGATTTAGCATTCAAAATATTAAGCTATAACACTGGGAAGGTCAGAAGTGACTACTCTTGGCTGAAAGAACATTTTACGGTTCGCAGTTTACATTATTGTGGCATGCATGAATTCACTCACAACAAGTGAACCAGGACCTTAGACGACCGCATATAATTAGTCGGGTTGAGCGTTAATACGCGGATGAAGAAGATAATTTATTTAATTGTTTCATTTATATAGTCTTCAACATACTGTTAACGACTTACAGTATGTGTACATGAGCGGAAGCACAAAAAATAATTGCGCATCAGCAATAACAATAAAATTTGCCCGCACCAGCTTTCATAAAGATGCGCAGATTAAAAATAAGAAGAGTTCATGCACAAAATAAACTGATAGATGGTGGATTAGTAATGTTACAGAAGCGTAAAGAAAGAAAATAAAGATGAATAATCACACAAGTACCAGTAGGTGTATATACAAATATTTGTAAGGAAGCCAATACAAGGCAGTAACCATATAAAGAGAAATACAGTACATAATATGTATCAGGCTTATGAGTAAATATCGTGCGTATTTTGCAACGTTTCTAAAGGTGGAAAACTATACGCTGTTTGACTATCAGTCGGTCAAGAGCGTTTTCTCAAAAACGCATCCAGAAAAAAAAGAATAACACTGTGTTTTATTGTTGCACAAGTACTGTTGGAGTGTGCATGGGCTTATGTGTTAGACGTGTTTGCTTCGTTTTGGCTTGGTTTCTCTGTATTTCGCGTAACCTATCTTCAGGCAACACTTCAGTAACAATTGTAAGAGCTTCCGGCGATGAATTTTTGCTCGACTCCCGAGTGTGGGCAAATCTGCGCATCGTAGTAATTCAATTTGGGAGTCGAGTCGAAGATATCGTTTTAAAATACATCTAATCGCTTTAGGCTCCACATTTTTCAAGCATCATTAAAGGGCACCTAAACCACACAATGGTCTAAATTTAGTTGAGTTGAGGAAGTTGTGCTTGAGTTTACGACGAACACGTAGCCGTGAGAATTCTTCGAAATGGTGCCGTAACAGCGGAGGTACACGCAATAGATTATCAAAACGTGACGATTGCTTCTTTCCCTCTTTTCTACGCTACCCTCTTCGAAAACCGCTAGGTCACTACTCGCTGAGTCAGCTGAGTGTCCGTCCTAATCTCGCGTGGCATACGTCACAGCTGATGCGCTGTTCGAGGCAGCGCCTACTTCCAGTGGCCACGATCCACCACTCCGATGCTCCAGCTCACCGTGAACTCTTTTGCGTGTGTCATCTGGGAGCACTGATCGTTGAATAACCGCTGTTATTGTCGTTCCGGCCCGTGCCCCTATGCTATCGATTTCGCGGTTGTGTTACAGGCCGCAGATGTCGATTCGCAAGCGGCAGCATGACCAAGAACAGCAAGGTGCACACAAACAGCTGTTTGCAGAGTGACCGGAAGTCGTCGGTTGTCGTTTGGCCAATTGCAAGCATCCAAAGCGGTGACGTCATTGAGTTTCACTGGTGATGTCACAGATTCCAGTGGCGGGAGTGGCAAGGGCCGAAAAGTAGAAGCTATTGTTTTTCTTCGAAATTGTGGTGCGCCCGCTACCTGTAGCGCTGCGGCATGTGGCATCGTTGTTCGCGACGGCATTCTGCACGTGAGGCGCTTGTTTACTTGAAATGTTTGGGAAAATATCGGAAGAGGTTTAGAAGCCCTTTAGCCCATTACCTGTGAATAGGAACCAGATTGTGTTAGCATACTCCAATATCAGTCTGACGTATGTGATGTATGCGAGAAGCTTACACCACACGCGTCATGTAATGTTCAATAGGATGGCAGGAGATTGATTGATTGATTTGTGGGGTTTAACGTCCCAAAACCACCATTTGATTATGAGAGACGCCGTAGTGGAGGGCTTCAGAGACTTCGACTACCATGGGGTTCTTTTACGTGCACCGAAATCTGAGCACACGGGCATACAACATTTCCGCCTCCATCAGAAATGCAGCCGCCGCAGCCGGGATTCGATCTCGTGACCTGCGAGTCAGCAGCCGAGTACCTTAGCCACTAGACCACCGCGGCTGGGCTAGGATGGCAGGAGAACAAAAGGTCATGGCTATCACCCATCCTCTAAAATCTGTGTACACTCGTATAGGTCCAGTGCTCATACAAAACCATTATTACAAGAAACACAAGTTTAGAAAGATAAAATGGGCGTTAAGTAAGTAAATATAAAAAGTTTGAGTATACCGGGCTTACCGGGATACCGGGTGTACCGTAATAGCGGAATCGAAGTGCGCATGCGCAGATGCGTACGTCACCAGTACCGCTTCCCGTACGCGCGGTATTTTCAGATTTCACGTTACCGTGGTTGCGTAGGTGTACGTAGTGTACGTAAACATGGCGGCGCTCTCGGACCACGCTTCGAATTGATTTTGGCGTAGTTGTTGAAAGATTCACCCTGTTCGCAGCAAACGACTTTTTAAAGTGACTTGGCTTGCCTTCAGTTAGCTTCGGTGATCGAGTAATACGGATAAGTTGGCGTAGTTTTTGAGATAGCTTCCCATTTCTAACGCGCCTAGGCCTAACTACAAAATCGATGTAAAGAAATCGGCAACATAGATGTTTTCGCGTTCGGTGCGTGGTTCATATTTTTTTTATTATTACTAAAATAAACTTCCAACAATGCTTCGCGCAGTGGCATAGGCAAACATTCTCGTTTTTTTTCATTCTCAGTGTTTTTTAACTAATAACCATCCAATAGGTGGTGCCACCGTCCTAGCTGGGGCACGTAAACCACGTAAACGCCATCCCGCTAAACTATAGAACGCTGCCCACAACGAACGTTTGCTGCACGGTAGCGCCATTCTCTTAACCTACGCTATCACGATAGCGCTAAACTATAACTGTCTTTTGTCTCAGTAAGCTCTTCAGCCGGGCCAGTTGGTACATAACTGGGCTGCCTGGAAATCACAGGTGCAAGAGAAACACGAAGGGCGAAGAAAAGACACTGACCTCCGCACACTCGCAACTGACTTTTTTAAGCTGATGCTTAGCTTAGGAAGCCTTCACACATGCGTACATTTAGCAAAAAAGTGCACCAAGACCTATCATCACAACCTATAAGCTGAAAACGCAAGCTCAGTTTTAAATGGCGATCAAAACTGATGCATTTGTTTCCCCTTTTCCTGAAATACTTTTTTGAGTAACCATGAAGTTAATTCAGTGGAAAAGTATATTGCCTCACAAACTCAATTCCGTAAAAAAATGTAAGAATCTGTTCAGTACGAGCGGAGTTGCAAATATTTGTCGCACGCTGCAATCGCATTCTCTCTTCTCTCGTCCTGACGAAAGCGCTGGAAGCTAAGCAGGGAAGGATGAGAGGGACGAACGAAAAATTTCATGCTCGCCTCGTGACACTGAGCACCTTTTTTTTTCATCAAATACGCGCTTTTTTTCAGTGCAATCGCGCATGAACGCGTGGACAAGTGACGGCCTCTCGTGGCGATTTCTCTAACAACCAAGTATGTCACGTTCACATCAGCCAACGGCTGCTAGATGGGTCATCTACGTTTGCTTTCTGGGCATATTCCGTGATTTGTCGAGGGAAGAGAAAGCAATTTTTAGCTGAATTTGATAATTTATTGCGAATTCCAGGCAGCGTGCTGCGTCATAACAATTGGCTCACGTGTTCTCGGAAGCCTCTACTACCAATCGGGTGCGTTTTCTGACCATGCGCAAAAAAGTTGCAGGGCACTTAAACCACTATCAAGAAATAATAAAAAGAAAACCTAGTACCAAGGACCCAGGACCAGTGGCTCTAGAATTCGGATTCGCGGGGGTTCCAGCCCAGTATTCTACCACTGAACCACGCCGGTGCTTGGGAATTGTTCGCAAACTTGCCTTAGGAGGCTTGATGTCGGGAAACGTATCGCGTTATTAGGGGCTTTTAGCTTGTAGGTATACTTCTTCACATTACCGTGTAACCGGATACCGCATAGAATCTGCGCATGCGCGGGTCTTTGCGGAACGTAAACCTTTACGTTTTTCGCCGGATGGGGTTTAAACGCTTACGTTTTCCGCCGTACAGGCTTCACGTTTCCCACCCTATCTCGCAAATCTACCTTCGTTCGTAGAAACTCGTGGTATCCGCATTGCGGGGATTCAAGCCGTCGAGTTGAAATAAGCTGAAGTGCGAGCGACAATAGCCATTTCACTGTTTCAGCCGGATTACCAAAAATAGATTGACCTAGGGCATAGACGCCGCACACGTGCGAACTTCCGACAAGCTGGAAAAGTGGCGCCATCTATCAGGGCAATAGTGAACCATGTAATCATAAAATAGTTATTGTAGAAACATTGTGCATTATACGTCTGATCCAAAAACCACGCAGCGGCGTTATTACAAATGAGTTACCTTTTTAATCATTTTCACCCCAAAAACATTACGCGTAAGCCAACGTGTTCATAACTGTGGTTGCACGAAGTGTCACAAGATATCGACACCATCGTTGCAGTATTTTTGTATTTTTCACCCTTTTGCGCATACGAGGATACTGTACGTGCCCCGCCGTGATGGTCTAGTGGCGAAGGTACTCGGCTGCTGACCCGCAAGTCGCGGTATTGAATTCCAGCTGCGGCGGCAGCATTTCCGATGAAGATGAAAATGCTGTAGGCCCGTGTGCTCAGATTTGGGGACACGTTAACAAACCCAAGTGGTCGAAGTTTCCGGAGCCCTCCACTACGGCGTCTCTCATAATCCTATGGTGGTTTCGGGACGTTAAACCCCACATATCAATCAATCAATCAATCAATCAGGATACTGTAAGCAATAAAAAAAAACGTCTCGTGATTTTGCCACAGCGGTGATTCAATCCGATGTAAGTAAAATGCAGTTTATATGCAGATAACATAATCATTTAAGGTTTGCGGAAACGTAAAGGTATACGCGTTTACGTACGTACGTAAAGGTTTACCTATGGGGAGCCAGAACGTTAAAAATATCTGTTCCGGTAAGACCGTAAACGCAAACCGGTACCCGGTAACACGTTAACCTAAAGAAGTATACGTACAAGCTAAAACATCCTAATAAATAAAGCGTCTTAGACCAGTAAAAGAACAGCAAGGCGTCACACAATGCGAATAGCATAACGAGGGGGTAGTCCAGTGCTGCAACCCTTTACAAAAGCTTGTTATTGATCACCTATTAACTGTGGCGCATACCCACTTCAGGTATAGGTCCTCGTCGTTGTCAACCAGCACAAGAATAATTGGCACAAAATTCCTTGCAAGTGTTTAGCGGATACAACGCTTCTTAATTTGGTGACAAAAATAGCATATCGAATGCTGGCCTTTTACCCAGAAATTACTATTATTAATGTTTTAGTAGGTAGCTAGCGGCTGTGTTTGCAGCAGTTACCGAATGAGTGTTTAGAAAAGGCTCTGAAAGGCCACTGTTCTAGCTTTCGATGCGACTGTGCTGCGCTTTCCGCGCAAGCCTGACATTTTTTTGCTTGTATGTAAAATGCCTTTGCTGTTTAGCAGAGGTTCACACAAGCACTCTTTGAAATAATGTGGCAGATGAGAACCTGTAGAGTCTGTAAGTGACAGAGCATGCTCTCTTAGGCGGTCATTTAAACAACAGTCTATGACTAGCTGATGTAGACCTTGCCGCAACGTATCGCAATTATAAAGTATCGGCTGTTTTACATCCAAAAATCACGATATTGCCACGTTCCCTTTCCCAAGTTTTGTTATTGCCCCAAAACACCACACGATTCTCAGCGCAAACCGCGCCTGCAGTTTCCGAGAAGATTCCGGACTGTAGTAGATCATTTCGATAAGATCACGCCGACTGTGCGAACGGTACAGATTGTTCTGGAACCTACGCCAGCGCCAGCGATAACGCTAGAACATTCGACAATTCGACGGCAAGAGTATAAATGCCGACGCGCTTGGCCGCTTGTCAGTTGTTGATCGAAGGCCGACGCTCCGTTCGCCGCTGTCAGTCAGAGACTGCTATCTGTGCGAGACTGCTGCTGTAATTGGACTTTCCGTTTACCGGGCACAGGTTCACCCAAATAAATAATTAAATCCCAACACGAAGTCTCCTGTCTTCGGCCACGTCACGACCCCGTGACATATGGTGGAGGTGCTGCTTCGTTCATGTACCGGACGCCCCCGTCAAGCCATGAACCCAGCCCACGTCGCGGAGAAGACACCGACGCCAGCCAGCAGCAGCGAACAAGCCGCCGACGGCAAGGGCTGCCACCGGAGTACGGGCTTCTACAAGACAAGGCGCGGAAGACCAAGGCCATGACTGCGACTGCAGCGACAATGACAACCGCAGCGTCCCAGCCCACGATGGTCATGCATCAACCCAGGGAACCACCAATTTTCCTTGGGTCATCGTTCGAAGACCCGGAGTCCTGGCTAGAAACATATGACCGTGTGGCCGCCCTCAACCACTGGGACCATGACGAAAAGCTGCGTCGTGTGTTCTTCTATTTGGAAAACACCGCAAGGACCGGGCTCGAAAATCGGGAGTCCACGCTCCGAACGTGGGATGTTTTCTGCGGCGCATTCCTGCAAACGTTCGCGAGCGTCGCTCGCAAAGAAAGGGCCGCTGCTTTATTAGAGACCCGGGTTCAGCTACCAAATAAAAATTTCGCCATTTTCTCAGAAGAAATGACCCGACTATTCCGTCACGCTGACCCAGACATACCTGAGGAGAAAAAAGTTCGTTTCCTCATGCGAGGGGTCAAACAGGAGCTCTTCGCGGGACTGATGAGAAACCCACCGAAAACCGTCCAAGAATTTGTAGCCGAAGCGACCAGTATTGAAAAAACCCTGGACATGCGCACCAGACAGTATAATCGTCGCCTGACTGCAGGCTGCACTGCTGCTCAAGCCAGTAACTCCGGAGACCTGCGTGAAACGATCCGAGCGATCGTGCGGGAAGAGCTACGCAAGCTGTTGCCTTCGGCGCAGCCTCAAGTGGATGCAATCGCCGACATTGTGCGAGAAGAAGTTCGGCAATCGCTTCAAATTCCCCACACACCGCTGCCCGAGCCGGAAGCTATGAGCTACGCCGCTGCACTGCGCCACAACGCTCCTACCCGTCCACGCCAAAACGCCGCCCCATCGCACTTCCGTCGACAGACGCCACCGCCGCCACCACCCCCACCGACGTCATACCGTTCGCCAGCGGCCCAGCGCAGTGCACCGAGGAAGACTGACGTCTGGCGCACCCCTGACCATCGCCCGCTCTGCTACCACTGCGGCGAGGCCGGACACACATACCGCCGTTGCCAGTACCGACAGATGGGACTTCGTGGCTTCGCCGTCAATGCACCGCGTCCACAGCCAGGAGAACGACCTCGTGACATCGCCGACTACCTGGCAGGAACTCGGTGGACACCACGAAGCCGTTCGCCGTCGCCCAGCCGCCGCACGTCACTGCACCACCAGCAGTACTGTGGCCCAACGCGGGGCCGCTCTCCTAGCCCGTATCCAGGAAACTAAGGGCAGCAACCGGTGGAGGTGCGGTTGCTGTGCGACGAACTACCGAAGATCCTCCGACGACGACGACGCCGCGACGGAGCTTTCCGAACACAACGCCAACCAGGCAAAGCCCTGACGGTGAAAGCTCACTTACCGAATGTGGCCTGACGACGCAACATGGAAGCAGCGGAACAAGCCGACGCAGCCGCGACCCGACGCCACGCCCTAACTGTAATGCGAGACGGGCGAACTAGCGACCTCGACGTTCTTATCAACGGCCACAGTGTGACCGCTCTCGTCGATACTGGAGCCGACTATTCTGTCATCAGTGGGTCGTTCGCCGCGAAGTTAAAGAAAGTTAGGACAGCTTGGAAAGGCCCTGAAATCCGCACAGCCGGAGGTCATCTCGTAACGCCTGCAGGAATCTGCACAGCGAGAGTCACCGTTAACGCCCGTATTTATCCTACAGACTTCGTAGTCCTACAGCGTTGCTCGAGAGATGTCATCCTTGGCATGGACTTCTTATGCCTCCATGGTGCTGTCATCAACCTAAAAACAAAGTCGATAACGTTATCCACAGAAGAAGCACTACCACCGCGCACGCCGTCAGGACACCATGCCTTGAATGTGCTGGAAGAAGAAGTCAGCATTCCGCCTCGCTCAAGCGTCATTATTTCAGTCGGCGCTCCTAAATCACCTGACTTAGAAGGCGTCGTTGAAGGCAGTCAGCATCTGTTGGTCACCCGAAATATTTGCGTCGCAAGAGGAATTGCAGAGCTGCGGGGAGGCAAAGCAACGGTTATGCTCACGAATTTCAGCAATGAGTACAAACATGTGAACAAAGGAACAACGGTCGCATACATCGAAAAAATTGTCGAAGCCACCAGTGCTTTCGCCCTCGCCGATTCTGCGGAACTTGCTCAGAGGAACCAAGCCCCTCCCATAGCTTTCGACGTCAATCTCAGACTTCCGAACGATAAGCAAGAACAGCTCAAGGCCCTGCTCCTGCAATACGAAGATTGCTTTTCGTCGTCATCGAAAATTCGGCAGACCCCAATCACAAAACATCGCATCATAACCGAAGAAAATGCCAGACCACTCCGTCAAGTCCGTACAGGGTTTTGACACGAGAACGTGAGGCCATGAAGAGACAAGTTGATGAAATGCTGCGGGATGACATTATCCAGCCGTCCAAGAGCCCATGGGCATTCCCCGTGGTGTTAGTGAAGAAAAAGGATGGGACCCTACGTTTCTGCGTCGATTATCGCCGCCTGAACAAAATCACAAGAAAGGACGTGTATCCTCTCCCATGAATAGACGACGCACTTGATCGGCTCCATAACGCCAAATACTTTTCGTCAATGCACCTCAAGACTGGCTATTGGCAAATCGAAGTCGACGAAAGAGACCGAGAGAAGACGGCGTTTATAACACCGGACGGCCTCTTTGAGTTTAAGGTGATGCCCTTCGGCCTTTGCTCAGCGCCTGCAACTTTTCAACGTGTTATGGATACAGTACTGGCAGGATTGAAGTGGCAGACTTGCCTTGTGTACTTGGACGACGTCGTCGTGTTTTCCTCAAGTTTCGACGAGCATCTTCAGCGCCTTGAAGCTGTACTTCAAGCCATCAAGACTTCCGGACTCACACTGAAGCCAGAAAAGTGCAGATTTGCGTATGAGGAGCTCTTGTTTCTGGGGCACGTTATCAGCAAGTCTGGAGTTCGTCCCAATCCACGGAAAACAGCCGCCATCGCCGACTTCCCGCCACCTACTGACAAGAAAGCCGTACGCCGATTTCTGGGCCTGTGCGTCTATTATAGGCGGTTCGTGAAAAACTTCGCCCGCATCGCCGATCCTCTCACTAACCTTACCAAGGCCGACGTGGAGTTCAAGTGGGAAACGCCACAGGAACACGCTTTCCAGGAGCTTAAACATCGCCTCCAGAAGCCTCCGTTACTTGCCCATTTCGACGAATTCGCGGAGACAGAAATACATACTGACGCAAGCAGAGTAGGTCTTGGCGCCGTTCTTGTGCAGAGGGCTGACGGAATTGAAAGGATTATTAGTTACGCCAGCCGATCGCTATCTAAAGCAGAAGCAAATTATTCGACAACAGAAAAGGAGTGCCTCGCCATCATCTGGGCTACGTCGAAATTTCGCCCCTACCTCTACGGCAGGCCCTTCAAAGTTTTGAGCTACCACCACGCCTTGTGTTAGCTAGCCACCTTGAAGGACCCTTCAGGTCGCCTCGCACGATGGAGCCTGAGACTTCAAGAATATGACATTACTGTCATTTACAAGTCCGGAAAAAACACTCCGACGCCGACTGTCTCTCTCGTGCGCCTGTCGACCAACCGCTACCCGACGACCCGGATGACGACTACTTCTTGGGAACGATAACTACCGACGACTTCGCTGAACGACAGCGGGCCGACCCGGAACTTAAGGCCCTAATAGAATACCTCGAAGGCAGGACCGCCGAAGTCCCGAAGGTATTCAAGCGCGCACTTGCGTCGTTCTTTCTACAAAACGGTCTTCTACAAAAGAATAACTTTTCACCGCTTCAAGCTAAGTACCTCCTTGTGGTGCCTTCAGCTCTGCGACCAGACCTCCTGCAGGCCCTGCACGACGATCCAACGGCAGGGCACCTCGGTGTTTCTCGCACGCTCGCGAGGATACAAGAAAGGTACTACTGGCCACGTCTTACCACCGACGTCACTCGTTATGTGAGGACATGCCAGGACTGTCAGCGACGCAAGACACCGCCGACAAGGCCAGCGGGACTTCTGCAGCCAATTGATCCACCTTGCCGACCTTTCCAGCAGATTGTTATGGACCTACTGGGGCCGTTACCGACGTCGGCTTTCGGAAACAAGTGGATCGTGGTAGCTACCGACTACCTCACCCGCTACGCCGAGACAAAAGCCCTGCCAAAAGGCAGTGCATCCAAGGTAGCTAAGTTCTTCGTCGAAAATATCGTCCTACGTCACGGTGCCCCGGAGGTCCTTACCACCGACAGAGGAACGGCATTCACTGCCGACTTAACTCAAGCGATTTTGGCATGCAGCCAAACAAACCACCGCCGGACGACAGCGTACCACCCACAGACCAACGACCTCACCGAGCGACTTAACAAGACGATCGCCGACATGCTGTCAATGTACGTCGATGTCGAACACAAGACGTGGGACGCCATTCTTCCGTATGTGATCTTCGCATACAACACGGCGGTGCAGGAGACGACGCAGATATCTCCATACAAACTGGTCTACGGAAGGAGCCCGGCAACGACGCTCGATGCCATGTTACCCAACGTCACCGACGAAGAAAACCTCGATGTGAGCGAGTACCTTCAACGCGCCGAAGAAGCCCGACAACTTGCGCGTCTCCGTATCAAGAATCAACAGACGACCGACAGCCACCGTTACAACCTTCGACGACGCTTCGTGGAATACCAGCCCGGTGAACGTGTTTGGGTGTGGACGCCGATACACCGACGTGGACTAAGTGAAAAGCTTCTGCGACGGTACTTCGGACCGTACAGGGTGGTTCGACGTCTCGGCCCACTTGATTACGAGGTTGTCCCCGACGGCATCACGAACTCTCAACGACGCCGATCGTGACCTGAAGTCGTCCATGTCACGCGCCTCAAGCCATTTCATGCGCGTTAACAAACTGAAGCAGTTTTTTTGTACTATTGTTGTATCGTAATTTATTCATTGTACTTTCTTGCATTATTATTGAACATTCATCTTTAGTTAAAGCATCGGGACGATGCCTTTTTTTCAGAGGGGGGCAATGCCACGCTCCATTTCCCCAGTTTTGTTATCGCCCCAAAACACCACACGATTCTCAGCGCAAACCGCGCCTGCAGTTTTCGAGAAGGTTCCGGACTGTAGTAGATTATTTTGATAAGATCACGCCGACTGTGCGAACGGTACAGATTGTTCTGGAACCTACGCCACCGCCAGCGATAACGCTAGAACATTCGACAATTCGACGGCAAGAGTATAAATGCCGACGCGCTTGGCCGCTTGTCAGTTGTTGATCGAAGGCCGACGCTCTGTTCGCCGGTCTAGCTGTCTGTTCTCGAGTCCTCAAGCGAGACCCGGGGTCACGTCACGTGGACGTCGGCCCCAGGGTTTCAAGTCGGCAAAAGAAGTCTACGCGGCACCGGCGTCTTGTACGCGCGACCGTCGCCCCTGGGTCTCGGGCCTTGCTGCCTGGAGCCCGCCTACCCCATGCCAGGAGGAGGTGCAAGGTCCCTGGTTCACGCCCGCCATCCAAGAGTCCCCCTGCGGTCCACCTGGTACCATTAAGACCTGCGCGGCACTCGCCTCGGCTGAGACGCTTCCTACCAGAGTTCAGCTCGACTGCACGTTACAAGTCACCCACGAGCCACGCCCAACCGGCGGCTTGCGGGGTCCACCCACCAGAATGGCCACGCCATTTGAACTCCCGGTGAGGGAGAATTGTTTCATGTTTTCCGCGCCCGAGGGCGATATCTCCGTCGATGAGTTAATTGACGCAATTGAAGAGACAGTTGGTGACGACAGCGTATTAGTACTGCAACATAGGGGGGGGGGGCGCAAAATTTCTTGTATGCACCCGCAATGCTGGCCAGGCGACGAAGCTAATGGTGGCGGAAGGATTTGAAGTGAACGGGGCGAGGGTGCCAGTAGAGGCAGTCGGGCCGCCGGTCACATATGTGAACGTTTACCGTTACCCCGCTTTTCTATCAGACGAGGCCCTTAGCAACGCCTTAGCCCAGTTTGGTAAAGTGAAGGGCATTTCCTTCGCCACCCTAGCCACTCGCCAGACCAAGTTAAACGGGGTACATGTGGTTAAAATTGAGATGTGCCGCCCAGTCCCCAACTTCATCACTATTGCGGGGCACAAAGTCATGTGCGAATACAGAGGCATGCGCCGGGTGTGCGCGCGTTGTGGCGAAGTCGGGCATATGGCGACTGCGTGCACCACGGCGTACTGTAAGCGGTGCGGCACCTTCGGCCACGATACTGAGGGCTGCTCGGCAGACTGTAAACGTTGCTGGGGTCACCACGGAACACGCGAGTGCTTTTGTAAGCGCTCATACGCTTCGGCCGCCCGCGGCTTCCCCTCGCTATCTGAATCCGCTTCGTCGCACTCTCAGTCAAGCGGCCCCGCCTCTGCTCGAGCAACTAACTCGTCGCGTATGCAGGTCTTTACGTCCAGGTCTGTATCCCTCACAACCGAGAGGGGATCCCCTTCCGGGGACCGCGACTTAGACTCCGATCTGATTTCAGGTAGTGGCATGGGCGATCCGTCCGCCAGTGAGGGGGAGAGGCTCGGGAGTTTTGACGAGACTACCACCAGGTCGACTGAAACAGAGTCTAGCGATATCGAGACGGGTTCGGCGCAATCGTCCCCCCCTAAGCCGCCTCCACCCTCGGTGAGCCGGGATGACTGCGGGAATTCGCTGACCGTAGCTGAAGCAACCCCCGAGTCCAACGAGCAGGGAGAGGCCCTCCTTGCTTTATCAAACACACCCGTCAACGTCCGGGCCCCAGTGACCAGCCCGGCCTTGGAGGCCGGCAACCAAGACCCAGCCGGCGACGACGCCCCCATAAAAAGTAAAGGGTATCACTTTCCACCCGGCGACAGCGAATGCGACCATGCTGCACCGACTTCCTCCCCCGCCTCCCATTCGGCACGCCCAAGCCGGAAATCGGACGCGAAAACTGGACAGGTGGCCATGGGCTAGAGCAGAGAGCTCGCTCGCGCTCACGAATACGCCCTGATGACGATAAGCGGTATCTGGGTGAGAGGGCAGCCAGCAAGGAGGCCTGGCAGCGTAGACCCGGGCCAGCAGGCCAAAGCAGTGATAGCGACGCTCCACCACACGCGAAGGCTCAGAAGCTCGAGAAAGATGGTGTGGGCGAAGGGGAACCACCCCCTAAGCCCCGAGATGCAAGTCACTGAAGCGGCGCGCCTGCCCTGTCGGCTTCACGGCCCTTTTCCCTTCCTCTCGTTTGCTCTGGCCGCACTATGTCCCACTTGCCTTCCCTTCTCCTTTTTGTGCAGCGCCCTCCTCGCCCCTTTCTGTCGGCACGCGGCTGTCGGTTATCTTGCTCGGTGCATTCGCTCACCCCTCTTTCCTGCTCCCCTCCAGCGCTTGGCATCGTGCCCAATCGGCGGATGACGGCCACGCTGCTTGCTAGCCTCGATACTTCCCGCGTTTCGTTTTCTTCTTTTTAAGGTTTTTGATGGCCTTTTTGAAATTGGCTACGTGGAATATCCGAGGGTTTAGAGATAGGGCGAAACAAGCAGCCATCCTAGGTTTCGCTAGGAACCAGAACATAGACCTCCTCTTTATTCAAGAGGCGAATTTCCGAACGCCGCTGGATGTGGTTAATTTCCGCAGAGATCATCAGACCGACGCCTTTTTCTCTCTGGCGACCACGAGAGCATGCGGGGTCGGAGTAATATTTGTATCAGGCAGATTTCGATCAAAATCCCATTGTATTTTCGGAGCGAATGGTCGGTACATAATGATTGACATTTTCATCGAAGGCAAAAAGATTCGCATTGTGAACGTCTACGCCCCCGTGACAAGAAGACATACAAATAAGTTCTTTCAAGAGATGCACAAACTCCTCCTAGAGCCCATTCCCCACGTACTGGTCGGTGATTTTAATTGCGTGGTAGATTCTAACCGGGACGTGAGGGGGCCAAGCCAAGGAAGATCAACCTACAATGCAAAAGAGTTGGTGAAAACCCTTCGGCACCTAAACCTCTCGGACATATGGGTACACCTCTATAAAGACCGCTTCGTAGCAACCCGTACCTCTAGATCAGCAGGAAGTAGAATAGACCGGATGTACTTTCCGGACCTCCTCCTTCCTTTGGTTGAAGGATGCGAAGTACTCGCGCTCCCGGCCAACCTGAAAGAGAAGACGGATCATGCCCCGCTTGTCACGATGGTAAAGGGATCCCCCGGCCCGCACTCTGATAACAATAGCTGGAGAATAGACGCTGAGCTGCTGAGAGATGAGACTTGCGTAGAAAACTTGAAAGCTGCCATCAGCGTATCAGTAGAAAATGCCGGACATATTACCCCCCCTCTGTGGGATAAACTTAAGGAAGAATGGAAGGCCCTGTTACAAAAAGAAGGCAAAGCCAGAAAAAGACGTCATACACAAAAGATGAAAGAACTTCTTCGCCGAATGCAGATCATCAAGGCAGCCGACACGTTGACCTCATGTACAACAGAGTACCTGACCTCGCTCGAGGAGCAATACAATCAACTCCTCAGAGATACCATGAGGCAACCTAAAAGTGAGCATGGACTGTTGGGCACGGCGACCGGAGTTGATGTGAGGGAAGTACGTGGAAATGGCTGTTTGCGAATTACAGAGGCAAAGCGCTTAGACGGTTCTGTAACCGACGACCCAGCAGAAATTGAGAACATCTTCAGAGAGTACTTCAGCATACAGTTCCAAGACACCGAACCAATAGACACCAATCGGGGACCCGACCATGTCAAAGAACTTTGCAAACATCTGCAGCGAATTAAGGAGGAGGAGGAGCCAGCAACCCTTAGCGCTGAAGTCTCCCCTGCAGAGCTTCGCGAAGCCATAAGAAGCATGACCCCCAATTCTGCCCCAGGCGCTGATGGCCTGACTGCAGCGTTCTATGTGACTTTTCTCGAAGTTCTCGGAGAACCCTTGCTCGCGATGGTAAATGCGATCTTCAGGTCCTTTAAGAAACCCGACTCCTTCGGAGTGGGTAAAATTGTCCTACTACACAAAGAGGGTGCACAACCAAACGAGCCCACGGCGTGGCGTCCAATCACGCTTTTGAACACCGATTAGAAGCTGGTAGCCACCATACTGAACAACAGGCTTAAGCTCCTGTTACCGGACATCATTAGCCCGTACCAAACGTGCGCGATTCCAGGAATGTCGCTTTTTGCGAACCTCACAGTGATCCGTGACTCTTTCGAATACGCGACGACAAGAGGTTTCAATGGTGCTTTCATTTCCCTAGACCAAGCTAAAGCTTTTGACAGGGTACGACACCATTACCTCTTCGACGTGATGCAGGAGTTTGGCTTACCGGCAAGTTTTATAAAACTGGCAAAAACTTTGTACGAGGAGCTAACCTGCACCGTTCTGATATACGGAGTCGCAACGCCGGCATTCAAGTATAGCAGAGGCATAGGGCAAGGATGCCCATTGGGCCCGACCTTTTTTGTCATGTCGTGCGAGCCGCTGATCACAAGTGTTATCGCGCATGAAGGCATTCGGGGCTTCCCACTGACGGGCCAGGAGCAGGTGAAAGTGCTGGCATACGCGACGACATTTCCCTGTTTGTTCGGGACGAAAGCAGCCTCCAAGCCTTCAGTGTGATGTTCACAAGATACGTGCAGGCATCCGGAGCGGCGATAAATGCGGACAAGAGCAAGGCGATGCTATTTGGAACTTTCCCTAGAGAAGCCCTAGGAAACATCGAAGTGGTGTCCATCGTTAAAGTACTGGGAATCTACTTCTCCAGCGAAGGGGTGGCACCAGGCCCCGCCGCGGTGGTCTAGTGGCTAAGGCACTCGGCTGCTGACCCGCAGGGCGCGGGTTCGAATCCCGGCTGCGGCGGCTGCATTTCCGATGGAGGCGGAAATGTTGTAGGCCCGTGTGCTCAGATTTGGGTGCACGTTAAAGAACCCCAGGTGGTCTAAATTTCCGGAGCCCTCCACTACGGCGTCTCTCATAATCATATAGTGGTTTTGGGACGTTAAACCCCACATATCAATCATCAATCAAGGGGTGGCACCAGCCACGTGGCAGAGAGCCCTCGAGAGGGCAAAGCAGGCAGCTGCCCGCATTCGCCTCCTAAACCTTACGTTACGTGAAAAAGCGCTGGCAGCAAGGACCACCATTTGCGCGTTTGCGTTCTACGCCAGTAGGGTAGCGGTGATCCCTAGGAAAACCGCGAGCCAACTGAACGCCGTGATCACCGATTTGCTATGGGAAGGGAAACCGGCACCAGCCAAGCGACACCTCCTTCAACTACCCGAGGACAAAGGTGGCCTCGGCCTCCCACACGTACAAATGACCAGCCAGATACTGGCCCTCAAGATTACCCGCATGCTTTATTACGCAGCGAGTTACGTTGGGAAGAATCTAATCAACTACTGGACAAGCACCATCACACACTATCTGGAAAACCACAAACATACTGGCCTGCGCGTGGAAGCGCCCTCACACTTTTACAGGATGGCGGCAACTACGACAAAGATTATAGAAAAAGAAGCCCCGAACTGCGACATTGACAAGGACCCACCCGCCCGAATTGTCGAAGCGATAACAGAAAACCAGTTGTCCGAAGAAGAAAAGGAGCACATCAAAAGCCTAGGACTGTGCAAACAAAAAATCAATAAGTACCGACCGCGCGAAGTACATGACTTCGAGTGGAAGCGCAAGTGGCAAGTTTTGCCCACGAGACATCACCTGCACCGTTTCGGCATCACGCCGAATAGCCAGTGCCCTAATTTCCGCGCTGAGGAAACGATCTCCCACGCGTTGTTAGAATGCGGGGCGGCCAAGTCGGTATGGCGCCTGGTTGCGAGGTGCTTCAGCATCCACCCTCCTCCGGCCCTCGAAAGCAATAGGGGCTGCTTCGCAAGGCTGGTGATTTCCATCACACTCTTTGTGATTTGGAAACGCCGGTGCCTTGCTGAGGTAAAGAACACCCATGTGAGAGCGGCCTACCCAGCACTAGCCATGATCAGGCAGAAAATAGTGCTGTACTTGGCCAAGCAACTGGAAGCTGGTGGGGAGGGCCAGTTCCTTCGCCGCTGGCACACAATGTTTTTTTTCGTCAGAGGTGCGAAACTGCGTACCCCCATAATCCCCTACTAACCCCTTCTCCCCAAAACATTGTGTTACAAGTGTATGTATAGCGCCAGTCGAAGTATTGTAAATATGCCTACTGTTGAGATCCCGGGGTGCTGAGTCGTATCCCACCTCTGCCAACCAGTTGTTGCGGGTCGGAAGAAAAGTCGCTGGAGGATACGAAAACAAAACCCGGTCTCTTGTGGTAGCGTGGTGTAGCTTCGGGTTGAGGAAACGACCGCTTACAAGATGGGGATACAAAAAACAAACAGGTTTATGGCACTATTTACAAATATTTACAGCATGAGATTAAGAGTTCACAAACCACGAACGTGGTGGTTGAACCGCTACACAGTTCAGAGCCATCACAAACTACGAACGTGGTGGTTGAACCTTTACTTGGTTCAGAGCCTTCACAAACTACAAACGTGGTGGTTGAACCTTTACTTGGTTCAGAGCGACGTCCTGCACTCTGCGGCGCCGTTATAAGCCCTGTCGGGCTCCTCCTTCTTCAGTGGAACACCAATCACACACACACACAACAGGTGAGGGGTACGAGCATGCACGGCGCACGTGAACATCCAATTTTGAGTCAAGATCACTGCACTGAAAGGTGGCGCCAGAGGGGCTCTTGCTCGTCGTGTGTGTCACTGGTCGAGGGGTCCCAAGCTTCGGACAGCAGACATCAAACGGTCCGCCAATCTGTCCGCTCAATTAGCAGGGCACTTTGTGGCGGTGGTCGCCGTTCCTTCAAAGGAAGACGCTGTCTTTGTTGTCCTCTCTGGAACGGCTTACAGCTTCGTGGCGACACGATGTCTCATCCTCCGTCTAGCAGGGACAATACCTGGCGGACATAGGCAGCCGGCCATCGGCTACTTGTTTGAGGATTAAAAGAGCGCCGCTCCCCCGTCAGCTCTCGACGCTGGTTCCAAGAAAACCTGGGTTCCAGGCGTGGGAACGCTGCCCGGCTACGCTTCTCAGCGACAGCATGGCGCCTACCGACGACGGTCATAACAGCTTCCCCCTCGCCAGATGAGTCACGGAGGGCAGCAGTCACCGCTGCTGCTCGCAGGGACGACGAAAGGGTCCGTAGTCGAATCCCAGGAACTGGCCTTCGCTTGTGGCATGGTCTAGGTAACTGCCGAAATCTTCGACAGCGTTTCTGAAACTCGACCACATGCACAAGCAAGCACTCGGCCCCCTTCGAACAAACCAAGCCAAAAGAGGGATAGCAAACCAATTTTAATTACTAGCTTTAACAAAAGCTCACACTCAAAACTCTCAGGACTCACTTGAGCTGAAAAACCAGACGTTCTACCTTACAAATTTATATAAGATGCACGAAAAAACTAAAATATCAATTTTGATACATCAAGAGCGCCCCAGAATGGCTTAGAAAGAGCGGCTGAGCGCGTCAGCGTTTCCATTCAATTTGCCCTTTATTTACCTAATGTCAAAATGATATTTTTGAAGAATCAAGCTCCGCCTCACAAGGCGACTGTTCTTCGATGTCATGGTTTGCAGCCAAGGGGACAATGGCCTGTATCTACTTCAAATTTAGCCCTCCCCTGAGATAACACTGCCACTGATGAATGCTCTACACAATGCAGGCGCACTCCTTTCCTGAAGCGCAGTACGTTATCTCACGAGAGCCCAAATTCTGGCTCAAGTAAAGCGCAGCTTTGCTTGTTACCACTGTCGTCCTGACATAGAACGGCACCTAGGCCTTGATCTCTCACATAACACCGAACCATTAATTCTCGGTAGTCAACAGAAGCTTTCAAAACCGGATGACGATCAGTATTGCCTCTTCACTTAAGAAGGCTGCCTTTCATCGCTGACCACTTTCATCGGTTCTGTCCCGCTGAGAGCATCAGTCAGGAACTCGGATTCAGTGAGCGCTAATTTTGTCCGAACGTCCGTCTTTGTTTACGGCCGCCCATAATTGCCTACCACCGAGACATAAAGCTCACCAGCCTCCCGAAAGCTTAACCTAAGCTGTGACCTAATGGTCTACCTCAACGGTTGGAGAAAGCTTGATCTGCTCATATGATCACTCAATCGATTATTCTTGGCAGAAAACATCGACAAAACTTAGGCGACAAACACTGGTTTCTTGAAGGTTCATTTGGTTAAAGTTACCTGCTTATGCAAACGCTTCTGAGTAAAAAAACCACTGGGCTCGCCTGAGCTCTTTAATTACTCCCATTCCAACAGCGTTGCAAGGTACACGGTACTACTAACCAAAACGCTTAATCCATCACAGTTTGTCTAAATTCTTTCAAACGTTACGTTGTAACACAACGTGTACAACACAAAAGAAATTCTAGGTAAAAACACCTAAAAAGCAATTGCATAGGTCTTATGCCAAAACCGTGCAATAAGATTCTCAATGCGCGCAACGGAAACTCTACCGTGTCGCGCCGAACTTAATCATTTTACGAATCACTTGGTCTGTGTTAACATCTTCCTTCAAATGCTCGTTCACTCCAAATCCACTTGACAGTGAAGGCATACGATATAACACTAAACCTTAAAAACACTCGAAAATAACACTTTTTCTCGGTTTTTACCTTACGCAAATTTTCGCACTCGTGATTAAACTAATTCGATGCTGACTTTCAGCCCTTGGCTCGGCGGTTTTCCTTCTGAAAATTTTCCACCGCATCACGTAACTTACCAAATTTAAACTAGTGTAAATCTGCATCTCCAATGCAATACTCAGTAGTCATAATTAATCCGCCTGTGCAAAAGTTACTCATATTGACCGCACCCTTTTCTCATTGTTCCTTTAACCGTACACGATGGGGTCGCGGTCCCGGCGGTTTTCGACCACGCCAGAGGCTACAAAATGCACAAACTCTAAGCAGTGCACTTCCGTCACACCTCATTTTACACTTCGGCCTATTCCCCGTAGGAATTTGAAAGTGACGCCAGTAGCTCGGAGGGAGCCTGTGCCATTTTCTCTTTGTATTCACCCCTGCGCGGTATTTAGCCACTCTGCCCTTTCGACTTTGACCCTTCAGGCAAGGCCGCTTTTCCGAAGTCGTCGAGCTGAACCGCGCGCTTCGTTGGGGTGACGCACCTCCCTTTTTCCCTCCACACCTGGCTCGCCGCTTGTGCCTCCATGAACAGCCCCATTGACGTTTCCTTAAACGGATTAGTGGCCTACCCTTTCGTCTTTCGCGGGACGGTGTGGGACTAGTCCTATGCTTAGGCAGTGCCGAACGCTTTCGCTTCTTCCTTTTTGCTGCGATGTTTGCAAACCTGCTCGGTGTTATCGCTCCACTGCTGAAGCGTGGCGTTCTTGCCCTCATCAGCCACTGCGCTAACCATGCCTAAATTTGACAATGTCGAAAGGTCCCCCTGAGGCACAAAGAAGGTTTCCAGCCTCCTACTGGGCCCATTAGGGCTGCTGGCACCCTCTTCATCCACGCAAGGAGCGCCTTTCGACATCGTCCCCACCTCCAGACCGGCCACGGCCTCGTTCTTTACATCATTTGCATGAATGAATTCGAGAATATGCGGGCCCTTCTCTGGCGCAATCTGTTTCTGTCGCGCTTTATGAGGCGCCTCAACTTCTGGCGCTTTGCGACGCGCCTCGCTTTCAGACTCCGGTGCGAGTCTTTCTTCCTTTTTGCTAACAGAAGTTCCGAATCTTCTGATCAGCTCTGCTTTAATAATTTCATAGTTGTTCGCGTGCTGCTCACTGAGTCGCGCAACAACATCCACTGCCTCGCAGGGCAGAACCATGCGTAGCCTCTGAGACCAGGTGTCTCGCTCACACTTCAGTTGACTACACTTTCGTTCAAAGAGTCTAAGATACAGGCCCATATCCCATGATACCTCATATGGCTGCATGTACCTAGACATCTCGAACTCTGCCTCATTTTCGAGAAGTACTCCTTGCTGGGGTCCCAACCTCATACTCAACTCATAGTCTTGTTTGAAAAACTTTCTCTTGAGGCCTTCTCTTTTGTGTTCACTCTTTCCTTCCATCTGAGCTGCTGTTAGTTTTCTTTCGATGATGAGGTCCCATTCTTCACTTAGTTCCTCATCATCAGCCCCCAAAATCATTAATCGCTTGAATGATTATAGGTTTTCGTGCCAAACCTTTTGTATCGATCCCCAATTCCTCACACAACAGCAACAAGTCTGACTTCTGCAGCTCCCGTAAGTCCATGATCGTACTGAGTGCTCGCTACTTCCAAAAAAACTTTCCGAAACGGCGAAACTGAGTCTTTCGGCAAAGTTAACTACCAGTTATAAAATATAACCCCCTTTTAGAACCTGGTTCACTCAAAGGAAAAGCCAAGCACTCACCCATACGTGATCCATGTCTCGATCCAGCTGCTTCTCCTGGGCCGACTGTTGTTGTCACTTGTAGCTTCGAATCCAACCGCTGATCACCAGTTGTTGCTGATCCCAGCTCTGATGACCCGTGTTGCTGGGGATCCCACCGCTGTTCACCAGTTGTTGCGGGTCGGAAGGAAAGTCGCTGGAGGATACGAAAACAAAACCCGGTCTCTTGTGGTAGCGTGGTGTAGCTTCGGGTTGAGCAAAACGACCACTTACAAGATGGGGATACGAAAAACAAACAGGTTTATGGCACTATTTACAAATATTTACAGCATGAGGTTAATAGTTCACAAACCACGAACGTGGTGGTTGAACCGCTACACAGTTCAGAGCCTTCACAAACTACGAACGTGGTGGTTGAACCTTTACTTGGTTCAGAGCCTTCACAAACTACGAACGTGGTGGTTGAACCTTTACTTGGTTCAGAGCGACGTCCTGCACTCTGCGGCGCCGTTATAAGCCCTGTCGGGCTCCTTCGTCTTCAGTGGAACACCAATCACACACACACACAACAGGTGAGGGGTACGAGCATGCACGGCGCACGTGAACATCCAATTTTAAGTCAAGATCACTGCACTGAAAGGTGGCGCCAGAGGGGCTCTTGCTCGTCGTGTGTGTCACTGGTCGAGGGGTCCCAAGCTTCGGACAGCAGACATCAAACGGTCCGCCAATCTGTCCGCTCAATTAGCAGGGCACTTTGTGGCGGCGGTCGCCGTTTCTTCAAAGGAAGACGCTGTCTTTGTTGTCCTCTCTGGAACGGCTTACAGCTTCGTGGCGACACGATGTCTCATCCTCCGGCTAGCAGGGACAATACCTGGCGGGCATAGGCAGCGGCCATTCGGCTACTTGTTTGAGGATTAAAAGAGCGCGCTCCCCCGTCAGCTCTCGACGCTGGTTCCAAGAAAACCGGGGTTCCAGGCGTGGGAACGCTGCCCGGCTACGTTTCTCAGCGACAGCATGGCGCCTACCGACGACGGTCATAACACTACCCATGTTCACGATCTGTTGTAAATATATGTATATGTGATTGTAAATATATATTTGTGGTTTTTTTACGAATGTACGCGTAAATTATATATATATATATATATATATATATATGTATAGATGTATATGTATATGTGTATGTATATATATATGTATGAATCTGTGTATGTGCCGCTAGTTTCCTCTATGGATAATGGAGTTTGTATGCCCCATAGTGCACAAGAGGGGTGTCTAAACGAGCAAAGTATGAATAAATGATGTAAAGAGTTTTTTTGAGTTTGAAGTTAATAAACTTCTCTTTGTATCAGTCCGAGGAATGTCTAAACGAACACTGTATGTATAAATTGATGTAAAGAGTTTTTTTGAGTTTGAAGTTAATAAACTTCTCTTTGTGTCAGTCCGAGACTGCTATCTGTGCGAGACTGCTGCTGTAATTGGACTTTCCGTTTACCGTGCACAGGTTCACACAAATAAATAATTAAATCCCAACACGAAGTCTCCTGTCTTCGGCCACGTCACGACCCCGTGACAATATATATATCAGGGATGCCGTAGTTGAGAGCTTCGGAAATGTCGACCATCTGGTTGTCTTTAACATGCAATGACATCACACCGCGCACGGGCCTCGAACATTTCGGTTCCATTGAATTGTGGTCGCGCCAGCCAGGATCAAACTTTCGACTTTCAGCTCAGTAGCCGAGCACCATAGCCGCTGCGCTACCACGGCGGACAAAGTAAAATATTAACAACGTCTACTGAACACTTCAAAAAACATTCTGTGTATTTATTGGTACACACAGAGCTTGGTGCACAAGACGAACACACAGATGCATGAAAGCTTCCAAGGAGTGGAAAACACGACAGGGACCTCAAATCGCGAATTCACGTTCTTAAAGAATGAGCCATTCGGTACACATACAGAATGAAAACAGGGCACGTTGTGTCTTTTAGCTTGTTTCTGATCCAGCCGAAACAAGCGTGGACATCAGGATAAAGCTTTTCTGAAGAACGTGGGGCAAGACCTACACTCTAAGGCAAAAGGATGTTAAAAAGGTGTGTGGTTCGTCCTTTTGGGGACTAATGGGGCAGCCACAACCATTATCTCTTTTAAGGGCTAACGGCACTGGGTCTAACACAATTAGTCCCCACAGACGAGCTGAAGGGACTAACATTTAGTCCTCACATTTGTATCTTATAGGGCAACTGTTAATCCCCACATTTACACCTTATCGGGCAATCGTTTGTCCTTACAGTTGCACCTCACTGGATGAAAGGTTGATCCACTCAAATACTCCAATCAGATGAACTTTTTATCCCCAGTTCAAACATTGTTTTTTGTTTATTTTCCGCCAGGCCTAATACTTTTTTCGCCTGCTTTTCAGCACAGTGAGCAACAAATAGCGCAGAAAAGAACACGCAAAAAAGTAGTTAGCCACCTATATGTAACTGATTTTGCAGTCATCACAACAAGGAAAGCCAAAAGTGAGACACCGAAATCTTTTATATTTCTACATACACATGAAGTTTCTTCATTTTGTTAAGTGAATTCATGGTGAAGTGTACAAGTCCAATCTCATTGTCATATCTTGTTCACTCCTTGTGGAGCTCCTCCGACGAGCGATATATGACAGGCATTGCAGACGCCAGCGCACGCAGCCTTCTGCCTGTTGTGTTCCCACGGCTGTACGTACAATAAGATAGTACAAATAGTTAGACACACGTGACAGAAGAAAAAGATGAACGCATATGACACGTACGTGCAAGTTAACATAAAAACATGCGTGTAAATTATAACATACAAATAACTTTACCTGCACATCTCACACAGTCCTTCTGGAGCTGCTCTGACGAAAGAGATGGATGACAGGCATCGCAGACGCCAGCGCACACAGCCTTCAGCACGGTGTGTACCCATGGCTGCACAATAAGTATGTAAAATAGTGAGTCACACGTGACAGAGGATGAATACAAATGCATATGAGAAATACGCGCAAGGTGAAATAAAAACATGCGTGAGATATTAGATGCTAATAATTTCACCATGACGTCACACATCGTCAGACTCATTTCGATCTCCGTAGCGCGACAGCCTAGGAGCAGCGGCCGCAGCCACAACTCCGCGAACTATCGTGCCGCTAACAAGTCGGCGAGTCCTAAGCGAGCGACGTCGTTCAGCTCGAGCAAGCGAATGCGAGACAAAACACGGCGCTGCACGCGGAGTGTCTGCCGCCAGCGAACTTCGAACAGGAGAACGAGCGTACGCTTAGCCGCCGCCACGAACAGCGCCAGCTGGTTCGAAGCTAGCGCCGAAGAAATCGACGGTAATGCGGCCCTTTTCCACAATCTCGAGCGAGTGCAGCGTGCAAACGCAAGTCCGCCGCCAAGGCCAATGGACGGCGCCGAGCTGCTTGCGATCGACTGACGGGAAAGCCAACTGTATTGGCGACCAATTGTCACTGAGTTCCGACGCTAGCGAAAGCCTTGTCAGCCCGTGCTGGTGCACTTACAGCGCGCGACATACTACAACAAAGCTCATTACGAGAACTCGCAAGGTGTTTTCAACGACTCCCAACACAGCGGCAAGGTCTCAGCCCAATATCGTCAGCCCGGAGCTCATCGCGGTGACGAAGACAGGCGAGCACTTGATAAGCGAGCGTACGGGAGGCCGGCACTCGCTCATCGAGTGCTGGCCTCCCGTACGCCAATTTCCAGGCTGTCGCAAAGCCCTGGAGAACTGCAGACGCCCAAGCTGACCTTCGCGGTGCATTTCGTGCGTGCCATATACAACACGACCGAGCCCATTGCCGGCAAGCGCGATCCGTATCGCACACGCGATAAGTAGGGTAGAATAAAGAATGTTAACCTACTTGCGAAAGAATCCAGCGCTGATTTGCCCTGAGTTGGATTAAGGTATACATCCGACAGGCCTGCTGTCTTTTCGGCCACCATGTTGGCCTTCCCAACTGTTGCTGTCGTGTGTTGGCCGTGACTATCTTGAAGCCAGAGATATACAGCGTGATGTGGTGACATGTCGAGACTTGGTGCAGACTTCATGGGTGCAGCGAAACGCAAAAGCAGCTGCCCACGCTCATCCAAGCGTACACACAAACACCACGTCGTAATTCCTAGATCGTCGAATCCAGGCGGTCGTGGTGGAGCACTCCGAGCGCGACGAAACGCGAGCTATCGCCAGCAAAACGCAGGGAAAGTCTCAGTCAGGAGAGGAGGAGGACGGTTAGTGACATTGGCAACGCTTTTTGCGCTGTCTGCATTCCCTGGGCGGTTTATCCCGCTGAAGCGTGTTTGGAGGCTAAGTGGTTTGCACGCGGCAAGCTTCCCTCTGTAATTCCTCCTCAACGGTCTATCCGTTCATCGCGCGCGCATATTGGGCTCCGTTACTCCTTTTCCGGGTAATTTGGCGTTAGAGTGTGGTTAGTTTAACTGTAAGATGGTACTCTAAATGGCTCTATTCACTACTTCATAATAGGCAGAATGAAACTAATAATCTTTCGGTGCACGAGGATGTTACAATAAATATACGTGGTTTTCGTCAAGTGTATGGCGATTTCAAATCTGCAGCTCGTGGGTAAACTTGAGTTCTTGACTAAGCATTTTAAACGCATCTAAAACATCCGTGACACACACAGAGTAGATCTTATCTTCCTGCTTTCTCAAAAAAAACTAAAAAACTGTTGACGTATATAGACACGTGTAAGACCATGTTTTTAGGCAAGCCGGTTTCCAGCTGTTGTTCGACGTGTGACAGAAAAGTATTGCACAACACAGGTGCTACACACGAACATAGTGATATGTGGGGTTTAACGTCCCAAAACCATCAACACAAACATATACAAATACCTTCCTTTTGTGCAAAGAAGTCTGCTTCAAAAGAAGTGAGAATTGCTCCACGATAAAATTCCGTCGCCCTCGGGAAACTGTTCACCAGAACTGTGTCATTTTAAATATATGACACAGCCCCACTTTTTTCCATATGCGTGACAACACACTTAAATAGCACCCTGTGTGGTACAGAGTAGGAAAATTCTTCAACATAAATGGAGCGAGAATCTAATATGGGGTTATTGTCCTCAAGACACGCAATTATGTCACAGAAACTTTTCTCCACAAACACGTCACTAACAAACGGGAATATGGCTGTTTTTGAATATTCAGTGGTAGCTTACCACTGTACTTGAAACGAATAGGGCACAGCCATTGCATTCCAACAGTGCTAACATATTAGGCAGGAATCAGAAGATTAAAAACAAAACTATTTAGGAGAAGTAAGGAGTCAATGGACAAGTGATGGAACGTAACGAGAAAGGTTAGGCCTATTATTAAGGTTTATAAAAGCTGTAGCTTGCAAAGGAGGAGAACGGGTGTAGCCGGTGCTCTCATCAAGAAGGTAAAAGAACTCGCCGGATCCCGCAGTGCATGTGGCAAGCGTTTAGAAGCAGAGCTTTTTTTCATGTTTGCCAGACTACCTTACCCTCTAAAGCTTGTATGCTTCAAGGTTGGTCAATCTTCGTCGTACAGTGCAATCTATGGTTCTATCTTCGTCGTGCAGATATTTTCTCCTCCATTCGCCACGTTCTAGACTGTCGCACCGCCTTGCGTAATTCAGGAGCATCCTCTCGAGGATGATCATTAGGCAGACGTTCCATTGTTTGGCTGTGCTTGCCCCCGTGTTAACGCGTCAGCAAAAAACGAACACAAACCACTTTGTATGTTTCCTGCATCAGTGAATATACCGGACCGTCTGTGACGCGATAAATTTTATTCGTTCTTGTGAGACGCAATTTCGTCAAAATACGTAGCACTTCGCGCATTAGAATATAGCCCGCAGATTACACATATCAGCGTCTCAATACTTTGTGCAGCCACGTTGGATATAGTATTGTTATTGTAAAAACTTTTCAGTTTAAAATTACCTTGCTTTACATGCGTATAGCATTAGACTGTGCTTTTGTAGTGCATTGATTTATTTCTGGGGTTTAACGTCCCGAAACCACCATATGCTTATGAGAGACGCCGTAGTGGAGGGCTCCGGAGATTTCGACCACCTGGGGTTCTTTAACGTGCACCAAATCTGAGCACACGGGCCTACAGAATTTTCGCCTCCATCGGAAATGCAGCTGCCGCAGCCGCGATTCGATCCCTCGACATGCGGGTCAGCAGCGGAGTATTTTAGCCACTAGACCACCGCGGCAGGGTGAGCGTCGTCCCAGCGACAATCTTGCCAACAGTACTTCGAGAGTGGCATCACTTGATTCCTCAATATTGACTGACCGGCACAACATGACTGACCCCCGTATTCATGAACGCTCCTTGACTCGAATTCCATCCTTCACTTGACTGAGTTGAGCACTGCGCCACTGCTCCAATGGAATTGACGCTGCGCTCCTAAAGAATCGCTGCAGAATATAGCTGATATGCAGTGACTTGGTCTGCCAAGAGACGGCGCTCCCATCGACTTTTTCAAGTTGAAGTGAAGCATTGACTGAAGGAACGTTCTAGAATACGGCAGGGACTCGCATCGATAAAACATCACAACTTCTCGGCCGAGTTCAACACACGTTCTACCGTCTGTCACCTCTAGCTTGGATCCTTCCCAGTTTCTCGAACATTCCATGTAACACGGCGGAAGCCACGGTAAAGGCTTCTGTCTCTCCAGTTCGTCTATGAAAACAGTCTTCCTCAAAGAATGCCCCACTTAGATGTCGTAATTTCTCCCAATCTATGTTGGTTTTCACGCGTGTGAGGGTAAAGGCATGTCCCGAACGCCTTTTGATAATTATTTACTTCTTTGCACGTGCCCTTGAAGGGAACTGTTGCCACGGTGATTTATGCTGTCTTGTGTAGGCAGCAGCACGCGTTTGGTTCAACGTTTGTTTGTGAGAGAAATTAGTGCTCTGTTGCGAATAATACACACCCCGATACGCTTCTCGACCCTGCAGATTGCAAGAAAATACATTGAAATTCACAGTAGCGTCTGTTTTCGCGTTCAACCTGCTCAGAGGCACAAAACTGCTTCGTGGCGTCACACCACTAAATAAGCCATCTGCCACACACGTGCGAACCAAAAAATCGTAAACATCGGGCAAGCTGCCTCACACACACGATCACATACAACAAAAGCATGAAAAAGAACATGCAAAAGCATACAGATACACGCAAATCTTCACGCAACCACATTGTAACACGAAGGGTCGTCCGCTTTCATGGGTGGAGTGTCAGTGCTCTCACCAAAATAGCGGTTACAACTGCTAACTCAGCGGAGACGCACTCGCCCATTGACGGTAACGTGACGTAACATGTCACACCTTCTTTTTTATCGAGCAGCCGTGTCACTTGTTATGACATTTAAAACATTGAATTCTTCGCTCATGTTTTCTGTTACGCCTACGAAATCTGTGTCCAGTTTCACGTTTTCTGTATATCTACCGACGGTGGCGCTGCGAACGGCGCTCCGGTGACGCAAAGGCAGAGATTCGGCTTATGTCTTAGCAGCATTTCACTTATACGTCGCAAGGCGTTCCTAGACTACTGGCTGTATTATCTTCTATTTATGATTTTTCAGCTGGCTGCTAGCCTTACAGGAGGTTAAGAAACTTGAACATTTAACATTTATTCTATAGAACCACAGGCTTCGGCGTTAGGATCATGCCCCCGAGTTTGTAGTGTCACTCAATGAGCTGGGTGGCGTTGAAATAACTTTCGTGAAAGCGGGAACGTCCCGCGAAGCCAGATAAAGGAAGCCTACATTGCTTTGAAAGCGAAGCGCGATCAATTTTGCGGATTATTTGCAAAAGTTAGCACTGTGTAAACAGACTTGCATTGCACGATAATTCACAGTATACTCCCAAATGTAGTCTTGTAGACCCATGTGCAGTCGCCATCTGCCGACCAATTGGTAGAGG
Source organism: Rhipicephalus annulatus (assembly GCA_013436015.1). Classification (NCBI taxonomy): domain Eukaryota; kingdom Metazoa; phylum Arthropoda; class Arachnida; order Ixodida; family Ixodidae; genus Rhipicephalus; species Rhipicephalus annulatus. The sequence goes on along the minus strand of WOVY01010357.1, from coordinate 22,227 downwards.
TAACTTCATGAACCAGTGGGTTACCGCAGACAACTAGAGCAGGTTGACGCGCATTACAAGTTGTTAAGCGTGCTATCGGCTCCAGATGAAAGGAGAGCACGTGGTATAGTTTTCACGCGTTGTACAGAGCGCGTGGTGCGGTTCGGATACATTTACTATTAGATATACACTCATGCTGTTTGCAGCTCGTGAGTCACACTCGTGCTTTCGATGCGCATTGCTGCCCACCTAGGTGTGCGCGCATGTCAGGGGAGATAACAGGACGGCGCGCCGTATACAGTCCATTATGGTTGGGCAATATGCTCCACTGTTGCCATTTAATTTGGCACCAATAGTACAGATTGGCAAATAGTAGGAAAACCGGTGATTTTACCCAGGAGGAGGAGACAGCTCTTCCACGTCGTTCTTTTGGGCTCTTTGGTCACTTCTTCCTATTCTTTACCATGCTGTAACGCGAAGGAATATTTCAAAGAGAAAGCCTTGCATTTAGAACGAACGGAATAATTGACCATTAGCATGCCACGTCGGCAGCGTCAGCACAACTGGTGCAAAAAATCATCATATTGTGATGTCAATTATGACGTCATCATGACATCAGTGTATCAAAATTTGTGATGCCATAATGCTTGTGACATCACAAAACTTGTGACGTGATGAGCATGTAGGCCATCTTATGTGACAGCTAGGTGATGCATCGCGCTTCGTAGAGCTATTTCTGGTGTAGATGGATACTATATTCGCTAGGCCAATGCTTGGGGTAAGGTCGCCACCTGGCGTTGTGTTAAAACATCGACTAACTTGCACTTTTACTATTGCAAACGTACCGAAAGGGCCGAGCACGTAGATACGACGCTTTGAAGAAGTAATCGTGGGTCTCACGGTCATGATGCTTTACTTCACTTTACGAAAAGCATGACGAGAAAACATTGTTAGGTGCAAAATGCTCTTTTCTCAAACCTGGAGTCTGTGACCGTGATGCTGTAAATAGCGTGCCAGCATCTGATGTCACGAACCGAGAGTTTGGGGGGATCGACTCCCGTCGACAAAGTTTTTATTATTTTTTGTGTAGGTGTACGTTCTGACGTCTTTTTGTGGCAGAAGTACGTCACTGAAATCTTGGTGGACCCCGACGTCATCACTTTCATGTTGGATTTTTATTTGCTATAGTATAAAACTGCATGAGGGTCATCATCGTGCCTTCTTTTGAACTTGTGTGCTTTTGCACTGCATCCGATCGCTTATAATGATCTCTCATTAAGCCCAGTGCACATCAATTTGGAGGAAGAGAGGTTGAGAAACGAAAAATATGCATTTTCTGCTTCCCTAATTGGGAGCACGTCTCAGCGTCTGTAGGGCAAAAGGCACAGACGAATAAAGATGGAAAGAAGAAAAAAAATGAAGTGAGGGTGGCGGATGGCTTCTGCGGTGCATAGTCCACACCAATGTCCCCAAGGAAGTGAACTGCCTTAAAAACGTGGGCGTAGTGGTGGGAAAAATATAGGAGGTCCTTTAGCGTAGCTGCAGGTAGATGCAGAACACGTGGGTGACATCTGGGCTCTTGCCAGCAAGCAATGTTGGTTAGAAATGTTTTCAGACCATCAACCTGAAAGAAGATGGATCACTGTGGACTGTCCGGAGGGCACAGCTCGCTTACGGCCCGCAGCGTAAACTGCAGGGATGCAGCGATATCGTCTCGTGCATAATCACGCATTGTCACCACGGGTTCTGCAGATACCCTCACAGCAGAAGGAAAAGAAGACGCCTTGGGATCAATACCGGGCAGGATTTTATGGCCCCCAACCTGCTGGTGGAGAGAAGTGCATGCAGGATGCAGTGCACTGCAAGCAACCTGGACATACGTGCAGGCGCCTGTGCTGCCTGCGGGAGGGCCCGAAAGGGGAGGTACTCTCTTCCTGTACCAATGCGCCCACAGATCGCCCTGATAGTGGGACCATCAATAAGCCATAAGCTTGGTCAGTTGGCATTCCTTTAGCCAGTTACGACAAGCATGATGGCTCGCAGGGTGGTTGTGACCACAGTTCACACATCGAGCTTTCACAGTGAAACTCTCCGTTAAAGGGTGGCTCCTGCCCCGCCGTATGCAGCAGTTGGGGCACATGCAAGTGGTTGTTGTGTGGCCAAGACCGTGAGGATCTACAATCTTCAATTTTGAACACCCACTGCAGGGATTGTAGTCAGCGCCGACTTGCAGGGCGCACCTTAAGCCAAAGCTTGCAGAGGCTCACGGGCTCCGGTTGAACAGGGCCGGTAAACAGTAGCGAAGTTGTGTTCCAGGTCCTGGCGGCTGACACCACTGAGGCGCTTGACTCATTATACTGAAGCAGCTCGTCGTCTGTAAGATCCATTCACACCGTGCATGAACCCTGTGCTTAAAAATTGGTCGACGGGAACCCGGGCAGATACAGACATGTCATCAAGCTCCGTCTCAGCAAGCTCCCCCAAGCACTTCCTAGAGGACAGGTCGACGTATACGATATTGCAGTCGTCGATAGAACAGAATAAAAACTGAACTTGAACATAGTAGTTTGAGCATAGTTACGCTTTAAATTTAGGTACTAATAGCTTCTCGTCATTGACTGTGGGGCGAAGTTTATGTTTTTCTCGTTATTTGACATCTTACTGCGGAGGAAACGATGCTTAGCAAGAATTTTAATGGCTCTAGTAGGTGACGAGAATGGAGTGGACTTAATTGCAATGAATATAGAGTAAGGAAGGGTGAAAAATTGAGGTTGTAACGATACCATATGAATCTTACCACCTTTTCATCGACTACTGCCAGTTCTTGAATCTCGTACTGCTTATACGGGTTCCAGACTATGGACACCTAGCCAAGTACCGGACAATTTAGTGATATAAATAAAAGGAGCTTTCTGTCTTTTGGAAATTCAGACAGTGTGCGACGTACATAGCCTGGTCTTTTCAATGCTTTGTTACGTATATATTCAATGTTCTTGGACCTTGACATATTGTGTGTAAAATTAACAACCAGATACTTATATTCGAAAACCCTACTTACTGGACAGTTATCAAAAAGTTATCAGAAACAGAGGGTGATTTGTGCAAAAAGACATAAGCATGCTTTTCTTAAATACAAATGCTCTTTTGCGAGGTTTTGCACCAATTACAAAACCCAGAAAACGATTCCGGCAAGCGGTGGTGGTCACTGTGTGTTTTGATCACTTCATAGAAAACTCATTCCTCGGCCTTAAAACGATCTGGAGAGGAAGTGTAGGCAGACGAGTCACACGGAGAAAGTAAAAAAATGTGCTTAAGGATGACGAGCATTCTACAGAGTTGATATAATTGACTTCGTGTGTGCTTAAAAGGTTCAGCAGTACCTACAGCAATAATGTGTCAAGGGGGTGGTGGGAGCCGTTTTCTACCCTCTTCACAACAGAGGCTCCCTTTGGTTTTTTCTACATACTTTCGTAAGCGACAACATCCTTTCTTTCTTTCTTCAATCTTGGAATGAATAGCGCACACAACTCCACGCCTCCGGCTTCTTCTTTTTCATATCTTAATTTTTGTATTTAGGTGGCAGTTTTAGGCGCTTTATATGTCACAAGTATTTTCGTACTCGCCTTTCTCTTGCCTGTAGATGCGCGAAAGCCGAAATCGCGTCTCTGCAAGCGGAAGATATAAATTGGTCCCTGATAGGTGAATAAAAGTGCGTGCTAGAAAAAAAGTGTATGATTGTGGTCTTTGGCTTTGAATTGTAGTTAGTGCGATGAGTTCGTTCTCATGTAGTTGGCGCTTGCATTGTTCTAACCATTGATATTCCTAGCACAAGTTTGCACAGTGTTTTCTTTTCCGGTATTGTGCTTGATTCGCAGTTAGTTACCGCTTAGGCGAAATTCATTCACCAAATACATTACGATATTGTATCACTTCTTCAAAAATATGCCTCGGCGAACTTACTAATTGATATTAGACAGCTTCGTAGATACGAAGCAAACATATTTAGCATTATGATTATGCAGTCTTTCTATCACTCATTCTGCATAGCTCTCCGAAACAGTTGTGTAACGTGCCGTTCCGGGCGTCGAAGATAAAAGGCAAAAAAATTGGTAGATCCCAAGTACAGTGGGAATCGATGATATGCGAAGCACGAATGAATGATGTTGAATTGTCAGCTTAAAATAACAGAACGTTACGAGGCGGGTGTGAATTATGTCGTACATGACATGCATGTCATGATTATCATGGTTACGCCTGGCATTTGTGCTTGTCGTCCATTCACATCACGTAATACCAAATTCGCTCTATGCGAAACTAACAAAACGGCCGCAAGTGCGCTATGACCGGGGTATGTAGTCATGTTCTTACATGACACGCATATCAATATTATCACGTTTGAACCAGTCATAGACCTTAGTCATCCCCTCACGTCACTAAACGCCAAATTTGGTGTATGTGAAGCTAGGAAAATGGTCGCGAGCGCACTATGAACGCAGTATGTAGTCATCTTTTTACAAGACACGTATGTCATAATTTTCATTTTTGGACATGTCCTTATTCTTCGTCATTCATTTGCGTAACGTATTACCAGATTTGGTATATATCTAGCTATAAAAACGATTGACAGCGCATATGATAAGCGTGGCATGTAGTTATGTTCTTACATGACACGCATGTCATGATTATCATGTTTGAACGTGTCATATATATCTTTGTCATCCCTTCGCGTCACGTAATACCAAATTTGGTGTACGTGAAGTTAGCGAAACGACTGCGAGCACAGCATGAGCGTGGCATATAGTCATATTATTACATGACACGCATGTCGTGATTTCCACGCGAAGGCCTGTGACTTTCGTTCGCCATGCAGTCATGTGATGCCATACCAGCTTGGCGATTTTTCACGCGAGCAAAACCTCCGCAGGAGCATGCGAGACTATGACATGTCAATATTGATATTCACGACATGCATGTCACAATTTTCGTGTTATGGCTAGTCACCTTCGCTCGTCATACAGTCATGTTATCAGATCTCATTATTCAAATGGCCAGGAAAGCTAGATAGATAGATAGATAGATAGATAGATAGATAGATAGATAGATAGATAGATAGATAGATAGATAGATAGATAGATAGATAGATAGATAGATAGATAGATAGATAGATAGATAGATAGAAACGGTCAAACTCGCCAAAGTTCACTAAAATGCTTTGAATTTAATACTGATAGAAAATTGAACACACCTTTTAACTGTCTTTCGATACCTGTACCGTAATCCTCTTGTACCTTACATTACTTCAAGTTCAGCTTCACACGAAGTCGCGTGGAGCTCTGACTCGGAAACTGTTAAAAAAAATCTCAACTTTTTCTGTTCGCGTTCAAGCAATAATTGATATGCAAGTACTTTGATCTTACAGAAAACGTGCCAGAGGGCTTTATTAAATGCTGCGTTTTCCAAGAGTGTCCGCTGATGAAGTGATTTGCTATTCACTCTGGGATCTCTTGTGTAAGCAGACACTCTGGTCAGGAAGAGTTCGCGAATGGTTGAGTGCTCTACATCACGCAATGGTCACAGCAATGAGGCCGAGTCTTGACAAATGCTGTAGCTTTTGACTCACAAACTGCTTTCCCGGCACATTGCTTATGGCGCGAATCTCGGTACCATACACACTCCGTCAAAATTGATCTAACCTTTGTTAACTTCATATCATAAACTGTTCCTCTCAGTGCGCTTGCTAATTGCAGGTGGCATTACGCTGTTGTGTGTAGTTATATCAACTTTGGTGTAACGGGAAAGTTTTCTATAGGTATGCCGGACTCCAACAATACTATAGTGACCATGAACCTACCTGTAAAGTTAATTGCGATGACTTGCAGCTCAATGACTGATGGTACATCAATTTTTCTCGGCGGAATATCAAATGATACTGATGTTTCATCATGCATGAAAACTGTCCAGAAACACACCCCTCGATTCTCAAAAAATTTACAGGGATGCCTACGATGTGCTTTTTCTAACAAGACAGGCGTTCGAGTATTGCAGCCATAAACTAATGCTTGAAAGATTTGATCACCATCACTCTCAGGTAGTTTTAGACCACTGAAGGATGAAGATGCGTGCCAACAATCTCCCATTTACCATATTCCGTGCGACCTCAATGTTTACCCTTTAGAACTTTTTCATTTCGCCCCTTCATCTAATGATATACCTTCCGCGACTGGATTTCACATCATTCACCTCAGCGGAGCAATGGCTACAGTGCTTTGCTGGTGACCCAAACGTCACGGGTTCGATCCCGGCTGCGGCGCTCACATTTCGAAGAAGGTGAAATGGAGGAGACCCGTGTACTGTCTGATGTCAGTGCCTGTTAAATAGCGTTAGATGGTCAAACACTTTAATAGCTCTCTACTAAAGCGTCTCTCATGATCAAATCGCGGTTTTCAAGCGTAAAACCACAGATATTATAATGCGTTTCTCAACCTTTGGTAACAACCCATCGTAACAATCGCCTGCTGACCAAGTTAAGACGACAGCATAATACATACTTTCATGAAGTGAGCAGCCGCTACAATATGTATACAGTTGTAAAGGTGTGGAATAAACACGGGCAAGTATACACTTTTCACTGTTGCGGATGGCATTTTGCACAACAAAGACAAGAAGGAACAGAGCACAGACAGGCGCAGACTAACAATTGAAGTTCATTTAAAAAAACACATATAAAAGAAAGGCAAATACACGTGCTTCTAGTTACAGGTTGCCGGTTAGATAATCTATCTCGAGTTTATGAATGTTCACCGATAGCCTCACCACACATACGTCACCGGACTTATGTATGAAAAAAGCCCTCAACGATCTCTCGCGTGGTCCGATCGTTCAGTCTCAACAACACATTCGTTTCATTTAATAAGCAATAAAATTTATATTTCTTGCAATGCAGGCAGATATTAGACAAAAGCTGCTCTTTGAGATAATTTTTGTCGTCCAATACTCGGTTATTTATTTCGAATACCAACTCACAATGGAATACCAACTCGTTCAACGCTAAGTTCTTCTGAATTTATGACTAGCAGGAAAGCCATACCAAATGGCTCTCACTCAGAGGAAGTTTGCCCTTGTACTGCCATGCCCTTCTGCTTTTAGCGTCTGCAGCCAGTCATGAGAAAAATTGTGTGTGATTTCACATCACTTACACTGAGGTGAATGATGTGAAATCCAATCACGATGTTTTCATTTCTCTCAAGACTGGCGATGCTTAGTGCGCCTCTTTATTACTGGTACGTTACCATATTTCTGTTCGGCACCCAGAGCTATGGAAGAAACTCATGACATTTTTGGATAACCGCCGCAATCTTCTGAGTTGGAATGCAACTCTTGAGGCACTCTGAATGAAAGTAGGAACTGTAGTGCACCAATCAAAAATCTGGTCTTTTTTCTAAGAACAGTCAGAGGGAAGGAATATCAAGCTGATGGGCCGTTCCGGTAACGCGGCCACCGCCATTTCAGTTGACAATATTCGCCAATAACGGTATTCGTCATCGCCATCAGTGAAGCACGCTTTTACCAGCACAGCTATTACGAAGAATGGCGTCGCGTGACTTGAAAGCAACGACATTTTCGGCTATATACACTAACACAGCAATTATGGAAGCACCTCTGAGGCTGTCTTGAATGATCCGAAACTGTACCGTTCAAATGTATTCCCGGCACCACTTTTCGCCCCACACTACTTTGTTTAGGCCGTTTTGCAGTGCTCTACACTGAAGCATAATAACTTGTCGGTGTCTCCAAAACCTGTAGAAATACGAATATGCTGGGGATTTGCTTGGTTTCCCTTGTTTATTACTGAAGCGTTTGACGAGTGACCTAATAAACTACTAAGCAGTCGAGCTTCAAGTCATCCTGCTACGCAACGTTTCTTATTGCTTTGTTTTTGCGGAAAACTTTAGCATTGCAATACTCTTTCTGTCTGCACATTTCCCCATCTGTTGTCTTTTGGCACTCATGTGCTGTAAAGCTCATACAGAATTTCCCTCGTGAGTTGTGCATGCACTCTAAGGCTCATATCCAATTGATAGCGAAGCTCCCATAGAAGTCCATACGTTCAGAATATGGCAGCTTATTACCTGCTCATGGGGCTTTGCGCCACCTCTGTGAGGAGAGAACACTTCCGGTGGAACAGAAAACAAAGCAGATGAGATGAAATGTTTGATAAAATTTTGACGTCATTTTCTTCGCCCTAGCACGAAATTTTATCTGAAACAACTTTCGTGTGCACTTGATTGATATAAACTCGCGCTAAGGTAAGCTGGCGAGTCCTAGACGAGTGCGCTTGACGTCAACATCAGCTTAACTAAAATAGCTTCTATAATAGACAGTGGCGTGTAAGTGTACCGCGATTAAGTACGCCTTAGTTTTACTAAACAATTTACTCTAGAAACAATTATTCGGCGTTTGTGCGATCTTCCGCACATGTAATAAAGCATGTAGCAGCGTATGCCTTTCAAATTCGAGCATTGCGTATTCGTTTCGCATGTGTCCAGGTACCTCAATCTGAAAATTGCTTGTGTGCTTCAGTTCACAAACGATAGTAAGACGCTTAGTCATGGCAAAATTATAACATTTCTCTTTTATTCAATCGTCAGAGGAACGTGATTCTATCGCACCGCAAAAATATGCTATTAGTGCGGTATTAACTACAATAATTGCGTGGACAGCACGTGTACTATCTTTTTATTATGATCCTATAAATGTAGTCCTTCGTTCGACGTGCGCGAGCATGCGAATCGTTGCGCAATAGATAACTCAGTGATCTGCTCACCAATTGCAGGAATAATAGTAGACACTGCGTGTTCAGGAAGGAAGCTGGCCCGCAAAAACACTGATTCACAACAATCCAGCGAGCACAGTACTCACCGTTGCCCCAGTTTCTTATCTTGAAGATGTGGGCCATCATGCAGACGTAAGTCTGTTGCGATTCCTTGTGCAGCACGTCGTTTCGGTGGTTACCGAGGCAAGCACTCAGCGTTTAATCTTATCAGCATCGTCACCCGTTGACACTGTATACCAACACGTTCACCAATGATGAAACCCATTTCCAAACTCGGCACACAGGAAAAAATTAGATTTTTGATACTATAATGTGCCTTTTTCACTTAAATCGCTTGCGCATGGTCAGCGGGGGCGATGTCATGAGTGCCATGGTTCTTGAGGGTCACTTCGTGGCAACATTTGCAAATTATTACGAAAAATGCCGGCTCACTGAGATTTTCTACTGACAGCTTTAGAGACCACCGACCCCAAGTTTTCATTTCGGCGATCTCTACTGGAGACACTGTACCGAGCTGAAAAAGGCCGATTCGAAGATTGCATGCAAGTGCGTAATACCAAAACAGGGGACCGGGCATGTCTTGCTTAAGAAGGGCGTCTTCCCACGTACCGCAAGGGTTGCAGCTGCACTGAGTTGTACCGGCACGAGCTTTTCTTAGACAGAGCTAAGAAAATGGTTTTTCGTAAAAACGAGCCACTCTAGCAAATTTTTAGCACATTGAACCTGCGTAATACTTTTGGACATATAAATGACATTTCTAGAACAAGACGATTGGTTTGCCCCTGAATGAAACTTACTTTTTCGCTGTTAGGGCGTTTTCTCCCACACCTCACCGTGCTTAATTTGCACCACCCATACCTCCCCTTGCTGATTGGTTCTCAACTACTTTTCGCTTGAAGTTTGCGACCTGTTTCAATCAAGCTTGGCATATTCATTTTGCTATTATTGTAGCAAAATTTTCGTCCGAAGCAGTTGCAACACAATTGCTGCCAGCATATAGCGACTTCCCAAGATTCACTTCATTTATGCGTGTCGAGTCAGGGACGCTGGAAGGATTTTGATGTTATTTTTAAACAGGGAAAACCATTCTAATGGGTCTGTGTGACAGGTAATATTTTTAGCCAAGTCGAAGAGGAGGCCATATATATATATATATATATATATATATATATGGACATGGCCGATCTTTTTCGTTAGAAGCAATATATATTTATTTGTTTTTTTTTGTTTGCAGTGGCTGCAGTCTCACATTTCAGACATTGCAGTGCTTACAAAGACGCCCAGAAAAACAGCTAAAAAATAAAAACATTGAAAGAAATTATTGTACCCTTCACTTACAAGCTGTGCATATGCCAGGCATCCCAGGGAGTGGTCAAGATTATACCAAGTGTCAACTGTACATATCAAAAAAGGAATATTTATAACAATCAGTAAATCGTTTGTGTAGAACAACGTTCAAAAAATTGTATCGATGGGTCCCTCGGGCAGTATGACTGCATGAGAAAGATTAGTAGAGCGTGCATTAAAATCCTCGCATATGATCAGTTTACCGTCATGAAGTCTCTGCTTAACTATATCTTTAGTGATAGTCAGTATAAAACTGCCATCCTCATTTGGTGGTCGGTAGATACGTATATAAAGCACCAATAGCTACAAAAGCACTGCATACTATAACCTTGCACTGTTTCAAGGAGGTTAGGCAACGTTGCGTACTCAATGACGTGTTTTATAAAAAATGCTATGCCAGCACCGCCACCACCAGACCTGTCGTTTCTAATAACCGACTAACGAGAGGGCAGGAATTCTTTTTCAGAGATGGAATAATTATGCCAGGTTTCAGCGACCCTTGTATATAACGACACACACACACAAACACACACACACACACACACACACACATATACTATATATATATATATATATATATATATATATATATATATATATATATATATATGACCTATTGCAGGTTGTTCACGTACCTACGCACGTAAAGGGGGATTCCGCCTCATTAAATGTTGCGTTTCTGAACCGCAATTTCTCTGAACATACAGTTGAGGTAAGACGATGTCTTTCTGATCATAACTGTTTTCGCTTCCTTTCATCTTGCTCCAGTAACTGGCCATAAAAACCCAGTATTTCGCTTCTTTAGAGACTTTTGCAGGGCAAATGATGCAGACATTATCGAATACGTGCATGGACACAAGCCTTACAAATTTTGATGATGTAGATGTTAGCGTGCTCTGGGCGTGGTTAAAACAAATGTGCCATTTTTTCTTACATAGTTTTTTGCCTTCCAATCAGAAAAAACCTTAACAAACAAACACCCTGGATAACTCTCAACGTCATTCGTATGAAGCGCTATGTTAAGCAACTGAAAAAAAAAGGCGGGTGGCGGCTGATTTGAGACTCGATGCGCACAACAGCCACTCTCAAACTGTGCACAACTCTACAGAGTATTACTTTGAAACCTCGTTTCCTAACGTTTTTGCAAACGACCCCAGTAAATTCTGGAATTTTTCAGTGAAGAGAAGAAACCGCTATCTCAAGTATCAATTGATAGAACCAACGTGACCGATCAAGATATATTGCACGGCATTTTAATCATTACGTCCAGAGTGTGTTCAACACTTTCATTTTCAACTATATATCTAACGCGACAGCCTTTCCTTATGCTGAAGCACTCTTTATTTCTTATCCCGGTGTGGTGTCTACGCTGCTAAGTTTGAAAACTCAGGCATCTTGTGGCCCTGATAATATACGGAGCGTATTCCTGCGACAATATGCTTTATCTTTAGCGAAGTTTTTCGTTGTAATTTTTCGCTGCTCTTTGTTGTCTTGCCAACTGCCCAGAGAATAAAGGACAGTCCACGTTGTACCCATCTTTAAAAAGGGAGACCACTTAGCACTAGGAAATTACCGTCCAGTCTCACTAACTTCACAAGATTGCAAGATTATCGAACACCTCTTAACTAGTAATATGATGAAGTTTCTTGAAGAACGCTCTATATTAACCAAGTATCAACATGATTTTCAAAAAAGATTTTCTACCATAACTCAACTGGTCACACTGTTTCACTTTTTTGCATTAAAAATCGATAGACACGGTAGGATAAATACGCTCTTCTTAGGTTTCTGCAAAGCCTTCGATAAAGTTTTTCATAGTAAACTCATTTCCAAGCTTAGAACGATAGTTATACCAGAAATATTTGTTTGTTGGATTTCTGCGTATTTAGGTATTCGCGAAGAGTACATAGATGTAGGGGGCCGATACTTGGAGTGTCACATCGGGCGTACTGCAGGGCAGTGTGTTAGACCTTGTACTTTTTCTGTTGTATATCAACGATGTTGTTGATGTTATTCACTGTAGTGTACCCCACAGGGGCGTTTGTGCAAGCAGGCGTTTGATGTGTAGCGACACCACAGACTCGAGCTAACGGGGGGTTTTGACCTCTCCCACGCCTAGCCGTGCGCGGCTGAGCTATGTTTGGCGAAAATGGGGATCCTAGGGGTTGATCCGACGCCGGGTGATTGGACCTTTAAGGCCTCCCGGCGGAAGCAACACACCCCTTTGGCCCCGGATTCGCGTAGATGGCACCCCTGGGCAGACCCACCTAGGGGAAATCGGCAGTCGCCTCTTCGTATCTCTTTCCCCTACAACGTCGTCTTCAACTCTTACTGTTTTATCTTTCGTGCATACTTCCTCCTTCTGTTTACTTCCGATTTTTTGTGGTGGCAATGGTTTAGCTTGTGTATGTGCTCGGTCTTGGGCACAATATATTTGGTTATAGTGCCTGCGTACAGCTGACGTTGAAATAAAAAAGTCAGACCCAGTATGAAAACCTCTCGAAACTAGAATCGTTTGGAAACATTCCTATCTCAATTGCACCACACCGCTCACTCAACATTTCCTGAGGCGTTGTGTCCAATGAAGACTTGCTTGGTCTCACTGAAGGTGAGCTCCTCGAGGGCTGGAAGGACCAGCAGGTGACACAAGTAAAAAGAATAAAAATCAGGCGTGATAAGATGGAAGTCCCAACCAAACATATAATTGCGACATTTTGCATTAGTACCCTAACTGAACATCTCGAAACAGGATACTTTAAGTTTGATGTGCGACCCTACATCCCCAACCCACGACAATGTTTTAAATGCCAGCGTTTTGGTCACGGCTCCCACAGTCGCCACTCACCTGTGCAAAGTGCGCCACCCCAGGACATGCCACAGACGATTGTAAGGTTGAGGATGGGACCCACTGTGCAAACTGCGATGGCGCCCACCCCGCATACTCCCGAACCTGTCCAACATGGAAAAAAAAGAAATAGTTACAAATAAAGTCCCACAAAACATAACTTTTCGAGAAGCCCGACAACAGGTATCTTGTCGTTTCACAAATAAACCATCGTTAGCCGATGTAGTGCAACAGGGCCCAGCACTACAACGGCCTGCGGTAGCTGCGCTTGCCAGGCACAGTGTGCCCAGGTGGTTGCCAATGCCCCCCCTTTCTTGGTCGGAACTGCCAAGGCTGCCTTACCACTCGTCCCCACGACCACACCAGCGGCTGCTGCCAGCTCTTGCAGGAGCCAAGGTAACCCAGCAGCAAAGGCGGTCCCCTTGACCTCTAGCCCGATGGAACTAAAGGTGACGCCTCCCGAAGTCAAGAAGACCCTAGGTTCGGCAGAAATAAAGGCCTCGGCTCACCAAGCGAGGTCCCAAGCTCGGAACACAGGCTCGCAAATGCGGGCACGCAGTGCCTCTGTTCATGCTAGGGACACCGCGGTACCCCTGGTGCCAAAAGGTCTGCAAAGCTCCCTGGAGCGCGCCAAGAAAACAAAAAGTCGATAACAGGGCCTGATGACTGCTCTGTTGCCCTGTTAACTGAGTCGTAACGTTTAGCTTAAAGACCAGACACACCCATTTTGTACACACAGCAGTAATTTACTTCCAATATGGAAACACAAACTATACATTGGAACGTCAGAGGACTATTTAAAGACCTCGACGACGCCCAAGAACTCTTACACAAACACTCACCAGAAGTGCTGTGTGTACAGGAAACACACCTAAAATCCTCCAATACAAATTGTTTGACTTGCCTACGCCGTATTCCGAAAAGACCGAGATGATGCTGTGGCGTCATCCAGTGGTGTGGCCATAATGGTTATTTAGGAATAGCGTGTACACATTTACCACTCCAGACATCCCTTGAAGCGGTGGCTGTCCGAGCAGTACTTCTAAACAAACTCGTCACCGTCTGCTTCCTGTACATACCTCCGCTCCACCGTCTTGAAAGACGTGAATTCAAGTCTTTAATAGACAAATTACCTGACCTTTATCTGCTCCTTGAGGACCTAAATGCACATAGCGGTCGGTGGAGCGATTCTCGCTGGGATGCATGAGTTCGTCTGATTGAACATTTTCTCTTCTCTTTTGGTGCCTGTCTGCTCAATAGGAAAGAGCCAACATACTATAACGTCGCCAACAAAACTTACTCGTCTATAGACCTCAGCATCGTACCTCCTTCTCTTCTACCCTTAATGAATTGGAAAATCATAAATAATCCATATGGAAGTGACCACTTTCCTGTAGTGCTGAGTTCACCAACAACATATGAATGTCCTTCACAAGTTCCCAAATGGCTGATAAACAAAGCAGACTGGGAACAGTTTCACAACACTACTCGCTAAATTGGACTGACATATGTAGGTTAAACATAGATGAAGCTGTGCAGTACTTCACAGCTTTCTTACTGATACAGCAGCCAAGTGCATACCGCAAATATCTGGTATGTCTGGCAAGAGACGTTTGCCATGAGGGAACACTGAGTGTCGGAAAGCGCGAAAAAAGCAGAACGGGGCATGGAGGTTGCTCCGGAACTTACTGACAGCTGACAATCTTGACAGCTTTAAAAAAATTAAGTCTCAAGGCAAGAGAACGCCCTGGCAGGCCAGAAGAGAAAGCTGACAGAAGTTCTTATCAGGGATCAATTCATATACACAGGAGGCAAAATTCTGGAACCTGGTTGGTAGAATAGCAGAAAGACAGGTACACTCACTCCCACTAATAAACACATATGGTGACAGCTTGGAAGATCAGGTGAACTTCCTGGGCGCATACTTTGAACAGGTGTCTAGCTCGTCACACTATACTGACGCTTTCCAAAAATACAAAACAAGAATAGAAAAGCAGAAACTTGAACAAAAATTTACTAGATACGAGGCATACAACCAAGCTTTCGGCTTAATTGAGCTCCAAACATTATTAAACTTCTGCAGTAATTCTGCCCCTGGTGCTGACCATGTGCTGTATGAAATGCTGAAAAACCTCCCAATTGAAATTCAAAAAAACTTTACTTTGTACAATGCTATCTCGTTTTCTGGCACTATCCCTGCTTGCTCGAAAGAGGCTATTTATCCCATTTTGAAGAGGGCAAGTACCCTTTTTCAGTATCGAGTTATAGGCCTATTGCACTTACAAGCTGCGTGTGCAAACTTTTCGAAAAAAATTATAAACTGCCGACTTGTATATTTCCTTCAAACGAACAATTTCCTCGACCCATTCCAGTGTGGATTTCGAGGGGGTATATTCACCACCAACCACCTTGTTCGTATCGAGGCACAGATCAGAGGTGCTTTCGTCCACAAGCCATACTTTCTTTCTCTGTTCCTCGATATTGAAAAGGCCTATGATTCGGCATGGCGCTTTGGAATATTAAAATACCTGTCCCACTTTGGCATGCGTGGCAGAATGCTTACTACAATCAAAAGTTTCATGTGAAACCAGCCATTCCGTGTTCGAGTGGGCAGCGTTTTTTTCCAAAACATTTGTTCAAGAAGCAGGAGTGCCACAAGGTGGTGTACTTAGTTGCACACTTTTTGTTATTAAAATGAATTCTTTGCGCTTAGCCATCCCTTGCAATATGTTTTATTGCACATATGTCGACGACGTTTAGCTTGTTTCAAATTTTGTAATCTGGCCATGTGTGAGCGGCAGGTTCAGTTTGGTTTGAACAAATTATCCAATTGGACAGAAGAAAACGGGTATGACTGAATGCACAAAAAGCACGTGTATTGTGTTCTCCAGGAAGAAGGGCGTTCATTCCGAACCCGACGTTCAACTTCATGGGCAACGTCTTTCTTTTAGTACTGAACACAAATTCCTAGGCCTAATCTTGTACGCAAGCTAACCTTCATACCACACATCAGATATTTTAAAAAAGGTGTGTAAAAGCTATGAACATTCTAAAAGTGTTGTCACGCACTACGTGGGGAAGCGGCGAGAAGTGTTTAATGAATTTGTATAAAAAGCATCATACGTACCCGCTAAGACTATGGGGCAATAGCATATCAGTCTGCGACAGCTACTGCCCTTAAAATGCTTGACCCTGTTCATCATCTAGGCATCCGTCTCTCCACGGGTGCTTTTCGCACTAGCCCCGTGGAAAGCCAGTACGTGGAATCGAACAAATGGTCGCTCCACCTACAGAGATATTACATGTCTTTTAAATATTATCTTAAGGTAAATGCAGACAAGAATCGCCCATCACATTCCACAATTATGGACACGTCAAGCCTTGCTGAGTTTGAAAAACGGTCTTCTATAAGACAACCCGACTCACTCCGTGTGAGGAGCCTATCGAAGGGAAACCGGTGTGCCACTTGAACACCATTTGGTGGCTCGCGCAGTATGCCTGCCACCGTGGCAACGGCAGGCAATAGATTGCGACGTGTCCTTCTTGGAGGTTACGAAGCATGCACCAATTGCACATACCCGAACATACTTCCTTGAACTACAACAGAAATACACATATCCTGAATCCTTTACGGATGCTTCAAAGTACAACACTTCTGTCGCGTACGCAGCTGTCGGCCCATTCTTTTGGAAGGCGGCGCTCTGCACTCTGATTCAAGCATATTCACCAGCGAAGCTTATGCGATACTTGCGGCCGTTAAACACAATAAACAAATAAAGCTACAGAAGACAATAATATTGTTACGCACAAGGAGGACCAGGACGTATACGGCCTGAAGGGGGCCGTTTATTTTGGTCGCGAAGAGAAGCGCCGGAGCGGCCAACAGGCTGATGATCGCAGTCCTCGTCGTCGTCTTTTTTTCCTCCAGCTCTTGGGGCAGTCAGCATGTTCACCCATCTTCTTTTCTTCCAAGGCATGCGTAACATTCCTCCCCTCGCAGACGAAGCCCGCCGGGCGAGGTAACCGATTCACCTTGGTGTGTACAACTTTAGTCGAGCGACATGGACTACTTGGGTTTTAGCGGCTCTTCTACCACTTCTCGTGAGGCGAGCTATTGTGTATGTGACTTCCGTGACTTTGTCGAGAACGACAAACGGTCCGTCGTACGTGGCCAAGAACTTTCGGCATAACCCCGTCTTCGTACCGGAGTCCACAGCCACACTAAGTCGCCTGGGTGGTAAGTTACAGGCCGGTGGCGGACGTCATAGCGTACCTTCGATTTTTCCTGTGATGCCAAAGTGCGTAGACGAGGCAATACGACGCGCTTCTTCTGCAAGGCAGAGGATTTCGGTGACTGAGAGGTTCTCGTGCGCCGAGAATGGCAAAACTGTGTCGAGTGTGTACCGTGGCGGTCGTGCGTACATCAAGAAAAAGGGGCTATAGCCTGTTGTCTCGTGCTTAGCGGTATTGAACGCGTACGTTATAAATGGTAACACGTCATCCCAGTTCTTGTGGTCGGATGCCACATACATAGAGAGCATGTTTACAATTGTTTGGTTGGCACGCTCCGTGAGCCCATTTGTTTGCGGATGGTATGGCGACGAGTGACGAAGGCGGGACTCACTCAATCGAAGCAGCTCTTCTACTATGTCTGCCGTAAATTGTCGCCCACGATCCTGATGATCACCTGAGGTGGGCCATGTCGGAGGATAACGTGCTGCAGCAGGAACACAGAGACGTCGCTGGCAGTTGCGGTTGGTATGGCCGCCGTCTCGCAGTAGCGCGTGAGGTAATCGACAACATACAATTATCCAGCGATTTCCCTTAGCCGACTTGGAAAAGGGCCCATGAGGTCAATGCCCACCTGTTGGAAAGGTGTGCTTGGAGGTGGCAAGGGCTGTAGAAAACCAGCCGGAGCAGTAGACGGGTGTTTGTGGCGTTGACACTGTGTGCAGCTGGCCACATACGCCTCGACTGACTGTCGCATTCCTGGCCAATAAAAGCGTTCCTTAGCACGGTAAGCGTCCGCGCAGAACCTAAATGTCCGGACGTAGGATCATCGTGCATCACACCTAAAAATCGCTGTCCGAAGGGTTTCTGGCACTACCAGGAGGAAACGTGCACCAGTGCTGGAAAAGTTCTTCTTATATAGGAGTCCGTTGCGTACACAGAAATGGCATGCCGTAGGAGCTGTGCAAAGCGATGATAGCCTGGTGTCCTTTCGCTGTTCATCTTTGAAAGTACTGAGGTCGGGAAACTTCGGTGACACAGAAGCTACGAGGTGATCGAGGTCATCGGCGTCACACTCTGTAGTGCTCAGTGGCATGCGCCGAAAGGCAATCTGCGGTCGGCGTGTCGTCGACCACTTTTGTACGAGACTATGAAGTTATACTCTTGGAGCCGAAGTGCCCAGCGCGCTAGACGGCCGCAAGGATCCCGAAGGTTGACGAGCCAACACAATGAGTGGTGGTCGGTGACAACTGTAAAAGGGCGTCCGTATAAGTAAGACCGAAACCGCTGAATCGCAAATACTACCGCGAGGCATTCTTGTTCTGTTACAGTGTAATTCTGTTCGGGCCTACTCAAGGAGCGACTTGCGTATGCAATCACGTGCTCGCGGTTACATAGCGTGAACTAGGACGGCACCAATTCCTACGCCGCTGCATCTGTGTGCAGTTCGGTTGGAGCTGATGGGTTGAAGTGTTGAAGAACAGGCCGCGACGTCAGGAGGAACTTCAGTTGACGAAAAGAGGAGTCGCACTCCTGAGTCCACTCGAAGGGAGTATTCTTCCGTAGCAAACATGTCAGCGGATACGCGACATCGGCAAATTTGGGTATAAAGCGGCGAAAATAGGAGCAAAGCCCCAAAAAACTGCGGAGCTCCTTCACAGAGCGCGGCACATTGAATGCTTCAACGGCTGCTGTCTTTTGGGGATCTGGACGGATGCCCTCCTGATCGACTAGGTGCCCGAGAACAAGGGTTTGTCGGTCTCCGAAGTGGCATTTCTTTGAGTTAAGAACAAGGCCAGCGTTTCTTATGCAAGTCAGTACAGTATCAAGACGTGAATTGTGTTCGCTGAAGGTGCGGCCAAAGATGACGACGTCGTCGAGATAGCACATGCAAATGCTCCACTTCAAGCCACGAAGAACAGTGTCCATAAATCGCTCGAAGGTCGCCGGCGCGTTGCACAGTCCAAATGGCATCACGTTGAATTCAAAAAGGCCGTCAGGTGTTACAAAGGCTGTCTTTTCTTTATGTTCAGGATGCATGGGAATTGCCAGTAGCCCGATCTTAAGTCTACAGAGGAAAAGTAAGAGGCCGAATGCAGACAGTCTATGGCATCATCAATACGTGGAAGTGGGTACACGTCTTTTTTTGTTACAGCATTCAATCGGCGATAATCGACGCAAAATCTCCAGGATCCGTCTTTCTTTTTAACGAGAATTACTGGAGCTGCCCATGGACTTACTGACTCTTGAATGATACCGTTTTCAATCATTTCGTTCACCTGCTCATTAATAATCCGCCGCTCGGATGGCGAAAACACGGTATGGCTTTTGTCTAATCGGATTGGCCAAACCCGTGTTGATAGTGTGACATGTTCGAGAAGCAGGATTAGGGGCGCTTTGTCTTTCTGCGCAAAGTCGAATGCAGAGACGTGCTTCGAAAGTACATTGACCAATGGTTCGGCGTTCACTCTGTGCTCAGCGACTATTTCACCATTGGCAGAAGAGCCGTTTCGAAACTGTGACTACGATGCTCTTCCGGCGCATCTCTAAGCTCGGTCACCAGCAAGGCCTCGTGTTGTCCACTCACGACGGCTAACTTAGACATCTGGTAACATCACGTTCTGTAGAGCAATTGACAGTCCATAAACCAGCGCGTCCACGTCTGATCGACACCACACAATGTGGGATCAACACATTCTTTTCATGCAGTGGTGTACACTGGTTCTACGTTGGCATCAAAGCTGGCGGAATAGCTGTCGCTGCAACCAACAGGTACACGAACGGTTGATAACGGTGGTATGATAGTGTCGCCACAGACACACAATGCCGTCTCACCATCCACAGGGTTTTCCAAGAGTGCTGGCGGAACGTGATCACTCAAGACTATTGTTCCTGTGCGGCAGTCGACAGTCGCACCACACTCGCTCAAAAAGTCCATACCCAAAATAACATCATGGTCGCCTGCGGAATAATCACGAACTCCGTTGGGATAAACACGGCCTCCGAGAAATACGTTAGCTTGACACACACCAACAGGATGCAGTGCCTCCCCAATCACTCCGCAAAACTTCGCAGCTTGATTCCACCTAAATAATACCTTCCGCACCAAGGTATTTTAAAACACGCACTCATGACCGAAATGGTTGCCCCCGTATCCACCAAAGCCATCACAGGCACACCGTCAACAAAAACACGTACTTTGTTCTTGAGCATCAAACAAAGGAGGTATTTCTGATGTTAGCACGTCTCTGGCGACCTCACCTCCCGGCGCGGCTTGCTAGTTTTCCTGTGGCAGAGGAGACGTGTTGCGGCGCCGTGGTGAAGGAGACGGGGAACACGAGGCGGTGGAGGCGTCAAGCTCCTGTCGATGTAGGGGAGTGGTTCCGGAAGCTGCGTGTCCAGTAGTCGTCGCGAGGCAGCAGGTGTGTTGCATTAGGGTCATCGTACGGTCGATCAGACGATCGTGTGTGAAGTTTGTGGTGGGCCATAGCACGTTGCTCGCGGGTCATCTCGAAGTCGTTCGGAAGGCCGTGCAAAGTTTGGTGGGTAGCCATACCGTGGGGCTACACGTCGACGGTTGCAAAATCGCGAATATGTCCTGGTACACCACAGGAGTAGCAAACTGGAGAGGCCGAAACTCTCTTTGTTCGTCGATGAATCGAACATCGTCTTCTCTGGCGGAGTGGGTCGGTTCGTTCCGTATATCATAGGGATAGACTGGGCGTCGTGAAGAAGGCGGACGCTGGGGGCGTCGGTCATGGCGAGGAGCTGGCAACCGTGGTGCTCTTCTGGCTGTGGGGGTTGCGCTATACTCAACAGCTGCTGCACTAACCATCGATTGCCAAGGGTCGTAAGGCAGCGGCGCAGTCACAGCCTCACGTGGCACATATACCGAATGTTGGTCGTTTACAGAATGGTGATCAACTGCTGAAATGCGTCGTTCTCTATAGCGAAAACGTTCTTCGCGAACAATCTCTCGAATCGTCGAGGACAGGTCTGGCAGGTGCTCGTGTCGATGCTGGCAACCGTTGTAACATTTGTGAGCCGGCCGAACTTTGGAGCAATCTGCGCATTTCAGCTGTTCGAAAGTTCGGCAATGCCGAATCACGTCGGACACCGAGCTCAGGTGCTCTTTTCCGATTAGAAAAATTATATACATCTTCGGCTATGCCTTTCAGCAAATGCCCTACTTTGTCGTCTTCTGACATCTGATCATTGACCACCTTGCAGAGCTTCAGCACATCCTCTATATACGTGGTACATGTCTCACTGGAAGCTGCGCGCGTTGAGACAATGTCTGCTCTGCCCGCTTCCTTTTTACGCTCGAGTCGCCGAAACACGCTTTCAGCTCTGCAACAAAAACGTCCCAGTCGTCAGTGTGTCCTCGTGGTTTTCATACCACACGAGCGCAGTATCCGTAAGGCAGAAGACCGCATTGCTTAGCTGAGCGCGGCATCCCAGCCGTTGGACTTGCTGACTCGCTTGTACTGGACGAGCCACGCGTCGACATCCTCTCCCGATTTCTCCAAAGGTTGGCGGGACTCGGTAGTAGGGCACGGAAACCCATTGGAGTTGGCCTTGAAGCGTTAGATGGGTGATCTTGGGCCATTACGATCGGTGCAGGTGGGAGTCCGGCAGCGGCGGCTGCGCGGCGTAGTCAAGGTAGTGAAGCTCCCGTCGTTGGGCTTGTCTTACCCAGCACGCTTCCACCAATCTGTTACGCACAAGGGAGGCCAGGACGTATACGGCTGAAGGGGGCCGTTTATTTGGTCGCGAAGAGAAGCGCCGGAGCGGCCAACAGGCTGATGATCGCAGTCTCGTCGTCGTCTTTTTTCTCCAGCTCTTGGGGCAGTCAGCATGTTCACCCATCTTCTTTTCTTCCAAGGCATGCGTAACAATATATACAGTTTCCTAAGCGTAGTAAAAGCCTGAAACTCTTAGAAAGCACAAAAACCTGTCTTTGTCTCGCTTTATTCACTTCTATGTACAGTGT
>WOVY01010356.1:0-18129 GCA_013436015.1 Rhipicephalus annulatus | reverse complement strand
AAAAAATAAAAACATTGAAAGAACTTATTGTACCCTTCACTTACAAGCTGTGCATATGCCAGGCATCCCAGGGAGTGGTCAAATTATACCAAGGGTCAACTGTACATATCAAAAAAGGAATATTATAAACAATCAGTAAATCGTTTGTGTAGAACAACGTTCAAAAAATTGTATCGATGGGTCCTCGGGCAGTATGACTGCATGAGAAAGATTAGTAGAGCGTGCATTAAAATCCTCGCATATGATCAGTTTACCGTCATGAAGTCTCTGCTTAACTATATCTTTAGTGATAGTCAGTATAAAACTGCCATCCTCATTTGGTGGTCGGTAGATACGTATATAAAGCCCCAATAGCTACAAAAGCACTGCATACTATAACCTTGCACTGTTTCAAGGAGGTTAGGCAACGTTGCGTACTCAATGACGTGTTTTATAAAAAAATGCTATGCCAGCACCGCCACCACCAGACCTGTCGTTTCTAATAACCGACTAACGAGAGGGCAGGATTCTTTTCAGAGATGGAATAATTATGCCAGGTTTCAGCGACCTTGTATATAACGACACACACACACAAAAACACAACACAACACCACACACACATATATATATATATATATATATATATATATATATATATATATATCTATATATATATATATATATATGACCTATTGCAGGTTGTTCACGTACCTACGCACGTAAAGGGGGATTCCGCCTCATTAAATGTTGCGTTTCTGAACCGCAATTTCTCTGAACATACAGTTGAGGTAAGACGATGTCTTTCTGATCATAACTGTTTTCGCTTCCTTTCATCTTGCTCCAGTAACTGGCCATAAAAAACCCAGTATTTCGCTTCTTAGAGACTTTTGCAGGGCAAATGATGCAGACATTATCGAATACGTGCATGGACACAAGCCTTACAAATTTTGATGATGTAGATGTTAGCGTGCTCTGGGCGTGGTTAAAACAAATGTGCCATTTTTTCTTACATAGTTTTTTGCCTTCCAATCAGAAAAAACCTTAACAAACAAACACCCTGGATAACTCTCAACGTCATTCGTATGAAGCGCTATGTTAAGCAACTGAAAAAAAAGGGGGTGGCGGCTGATTTGAGACTCGATGCGCACAACAGCCACTCTCAAACTGTGCACAACTCTACAGAGTATTACTTTGAAACCTCGTTTCCTAACGTTTTTGCAAACGACCCCAGTAAATTCTGGAATTTTTCAGTGAAGAGAAGAAACCGCTATCTCAAGTATCAATTGATAGAACCAACGTGACCGATCAAGATATATTGCACGGCATTTAATCATTACGTCCAGAGTGTGTTCAACACTTTCATTTTCACTATATATCTAACGCGACAGCCTTTCCTTATGCTGAAGCACTCTTTATTCTTATCCGGTGTGGTGTCTACGCTGCTAAGTTTGAAAACTCAGGCATCTTGTGCCCTGATAATATACGGAGCGTATTCCTGCGACAATATGCTTTATCTTTAGCGAAGTTTTCGTTGTAATTTTTCGCTGCTCTTTGTTGTCTTGCCAATGCCCAGAGAATAAAGGACAGTCCACGGTTGTACCCATCTTTAAAAAGGGAGACCACTTAGCACTAGGAAATTACCGTCCAGTCTCACTAACTTCACAAGATTGCAAGATTATCGAAACCTCTTAACTAGTAATATGATGAAGTTTCTTGAAGAACGCTCTATATTAACCAAGTATCACATGATTTTCAAAAAGATTTTCTACCATACTCAACTGGTCACACTGTTTCACTTTTTGCATTAAAAATCGATAGACACGGTAGGATAAATACGCTCTTCTTAGGTTTCTGCAAAGCCTTCGATAAAGTTTTTCATAGTAAACTCATTTCCAAGCTTAGAACGATAGTTATACCAGAAATATTTGTTGTTGGATTTCTGCGTATTTAGGTATTCGCGAAGAGTACATAGATGTAGGGGGCCGATACTTGGAGTGTCACATCGGGCGTACTGCAGGGCAGTGTGTTAGACCTTGTACTTTTTCTGTTGTATATCAACGATGTTGTTGATGTATTCACTGTAGTGTACCCCACAGGGGCGTTTGTGCAAGCAGGCGTTTGATGTGTAGCGACACCACAGACTCGAGCTAACGGGGGGTTTTGACCTCTCCCACGCCTAGCCGTGCGCGGCTGAGCTATGTTTGGCGAAAATGGGGATCCTAGGGTTGATCCGACGCCGGGTGATTGGACCTTTAAGGCCTCCCGGCGGAAGCAACACACCCCTTTGGCCCCGGATTCGCGTAGATGGCACCCCTGGGCAGACCCACCTAGGGGAAATCGGCAGTCGCCTCTTCGTATCTCTTTCCCCTACAACGTCGTCTTCAACTCTACTGTTTTATCTTTCGTGCATACTTCCTCCTTCTGTTTACTTCCGATTTTTTGTGGTGGCAATGGTTTAGCTTGTGTATGTGCTCGGTCTTGGGCACAATATATTTGGTTATAGTGCCTGCGTACAGCTGACGTTGAAATAAAAAAGTCAGACCCAGTATGAAAACCTCTCGAAACTAGAATCGTTTGGAAACATTCCTATCTCAATTGCACCACACCGCTCACTCAACATTTCCTGAGGCGTTGTGTCCAATGAAGACTTGCTTGGTCTCACTGAAGGTGAGCTCCTCGAGGGCTGGAAGGACCAGCAGGTGACACAAGTAAAAAGAATAAAAATCAGGCGTGATAAGATGGAAGTCCCAACCAAACATATAATTGCGACATTTTGCATTAGTACCCTAACTGAACATCTCGAAAAAGGATACTTTAAGTTTGATGTGGACCCTACATCCCCAACCCACGACAATGTTTTAAATGCCAGCGTTTTGGTCACGGCTCCCACAGTCGCCACTCACCTGTGCAAAGTGCGCCACCCCAGGACATGCCACAGACGATTGTAAGGTTGAGGATGGGACCCACTGTGCAAACTGCGATGGCGCCCACCGCATACTCCCGAACCTGTCCAACATGGAAAAAAAAGAAATAGTTACAAATAAAGTCCCACAAAACATAACTTTTCGAGAAGCCCGACAACAGGTATCTTGTCGTTTCACAAAATAAACCATCGTTAGCCGATGTAGTGCAACAGGGCCCAGCACTACAACGGCCTGCGGTAGCTGCGCTTGCCAGGCACAGTGTGCCCAGGTGGTTGCCAATGCCCCCCCTTTCCTGGTCGGAACTGCCAAGGCTGCCTTACCACTCGTCCCCACGACCACACCAGCGGCTGCTGCCAGCTCTTGCAGGAGCCAAGGTAACCCAGCAGCAAAGGCGGTCCCCTTGACCTCTAGCCCGATGGAACTAAAGGTGACGCCTCCCGAAGTCAAGAAGACCCTAGGTTCGGCAGAAATAAAGGCCTCGGCTCACCAAGCGAGGTCCCAAGCTCGGAACACAGGCTCGCAAATGCGGGCACGCAGTGCCTCTGTTCATGCTAGGGACACCGCGGTACCCCTGGTGCCAAAAGGTCTGCAAAGCTCCCTGGAGCGCGCCAAGAAAACAAAAAGTCGATAACAGGGCCTGATGACTGCTCTGTTGCCCTGTTAACTGAGTCGTAACGTTTAGCTTAAGACCAGACACACCCATTTTGTACACACAGCAGTAATTTACTTCCATATGGAAAACACAAACTATACATTGGAACGTCAGAGGACTATTAAAGACCTCGACGACGCCCAAGAACTCTTACACAAACACTCACCAGAAGTGCTGTGTGTACAGGAAACACACCTAAAATCCTCCAATACAATTGTTGACTTGCCTACGCCGTATTCCGAAAAGACCGAGATGATGCTGTGGCGTCATCCAGTGGGTGTGGCCATAATGGTTATTTAGGAATAGCGTGTACACATTTACCACTCCAGACATCCCTTGAAGCGGTGGCTGTCCGAGCAGTACTTCTAAACAAACTCGTCACCGTCTGCTTCCTGTACATACCTCCGCTCCACCGTCTTGAAAGACGTGAATTCAAGTCTTTAATAGACAAATTACCTGACCTTTATCTGCTCCTTGAGGACCTAAATGCACATAGCGGTCGGTGGAGCGATTCTCGCTGGGATGCATGAGTTCGTCTGATTGAACATTTTCTCTTCTCTTTTGGTGCCTGTCTGCTCAATAGGAAAGAGCCACATACTATAAACGTCGCCAACAAAACTTACTCGTCTATAGACCTCAGCATCGTACCTCCTTCTCTTCTACCCTTAATGAATTGGAAATCATAAATAATCCATATGGAAGTGACCACTTTCCTGTAGTGCTGAGTTCACCAACAACATATGAATGTCCTTCACAAGTTCCCAAATGGCTGATAAACAAAGCAGACTGGGAACAGTTTCACAACACTACTCGCTAAATTGGACTGACATATGTAGGTTAAACATAGATGAAGCTGTGCAGTACTTCACAGCTTTTCTTACTGATACAGCAGCCAAGTGCATACCGCAAATATCTGGTATGTCTGGCAAGAGACGTTTGCCATGAGGGGAACACTGAGTGTCGGAAAGCGCGAAAAAAAAAAAAGCAGAACGGGGCATGGAGGTTGCTCCGGAACTTACTGACAGCTGACAATCTTGACAGCTTTAAAAAAATTAAGTCTCAAGGCAAGAGAACGCCCTGGCAGGCCAGAAGAGAAAGCTGACAGAAGTTCTTATCAGGGATCAATTCATATACACAGGAGGCAAATTCTGGAACCTGGTTGGTAGAATAGCAGAAAGACAGGTACACTCACTCCCACTAATAAACACATATGGTGACAGCTTGGAAGATCAGGTGAACTTCCTGGGCGCATACTTTGAACAGGTGTCTAGCTCGTCACACTATACTGACGCTTTCCAAAATACAAAACAGAATAGAAAAGCAGAAACTTGAACAAAAATTTACTAGATACGAGGCATACAACCAAGCTTTCGGCTTAATTGAGCTCCAAACATTATTAAACTTCTGCAGTAATTCTGCCCCTGTGCTGACCATGTGCTGTATGAAATGCTGAAAAACTCCCATTGAAATTCAAAAAAACTTACTTTGTACAATGCTATCTCGTTTTCTGGCACTATCCCTGCTTGCTCGAAAGAGGCTATTTATCCCATTTTGAAGAGGCAAGTACCCTTTTTCAGTATCGAGTTATAGGCCTATTGCACTTACAAGCTGCGTGTGCAAACTTTTCGAAAAAAATTATAAAACTGCCGACTTGTATATTTCTTCAAACGAACAATTTCCTCGACCCATTCCAGTGTGGATTTCGAGGGGGTATATTCACCACCAACCACCTTGTTCGTATCGAGGCACAGATCAGAGGTGCTTTCGTCCACAAGCCATACTTTCTTTCTCTGTTCCTCGATATTGAAAAGGCCTATGATTCGGCATGGCGCTTTGGAATATTAAAATACCTGTCCCACTTTGGCATGCGTGGCCAGAATGCTTACTACAATCATAAAGTTTCATGTGAAACCCAGCCATTCCGTGTTCGAGTGGGCAGCAGCGTTTTTTTCCAAAACATTTGTTCAAGAGAAGCAGGAGTGCCACAAGGTGGTGTACTTAGTTGCACACTTTTTGTTATTAAAATGAATTTTTTGCGCTTAGCATCCCTTGCAATATGTTATTGCACATATGTCGACGACGTTAGCTTGTTTCAAATTTGTAATCTGGCCATCCCATGTGTGAGCGGCAGGTTCAGTTTGGTTTGAACAAATTATCCAATGGACAGAAGACAGAGAAAACGGGTAATGACTGAATGCACAAAAAAGCACGTGTATTGTGTTCTCAGGAGGAAGAAGGGCGTCATTCCGAACCCGACGTTCAACTCATGGGCAACGTCTTTCTTTTAGTACTGAACACAATTCCTAGGCCTAATCTTGTACGCAAGCTAACCTTCATACCACACATCAGATATTTAAAAAAAGTGTGTAAAAGCTATGAACATTCTAAAAGTGTTTGTCACGCACTACGTGGGGAAGCGGCGAGAAAGTGTTTAATGAAATTGTATAAAAGCATCATACGTACCCGCTAGACTATGGGGCAATAGCATATCAGTCTGCGACAGCTACTGCCCTTAAAATCTTGACCCTGTTCATCATCTAGGCATCCTCTCTCCACGGGTGCTTTTCGCACTAGCCCGTGGAAAGCCAGTACGTGGAATCGAACAAATGGTCGCTCCACCTACAGAGATAACATGTCTTTTAAATATTATCTTTAGTAAATGCAGACAAGAATCGCCCATCACATTCCACAATTATGGACACGTCAAGCCTTGCTGAGTTTGAAAAAACGGTCTTCTATAAGACAACCCGACTCACTCCGTGTGAGGAGGCCTATCGAAGGAAACCGGTGTGCCACTTGAACACCATTTGGTGGCTCGCGCAGATGCCTGCCACCGTGGCAACGGCAGGCAATAGATTGCGACGTGTCCTTCTTGGAGGTTACGAAGCATGCACCAATTGCACATACCCGAACATACTCCTTGAACTAACAGAAATACACATATCCTGAATCCTTTACGGATGCTTCAAAGTACAAAACACTTCTGTCGCGTACGCAGCTGTCGGCCCATTCTTTTTGGAAGGCGGCGCTCTGCACTCTGATTCAAGCATATTCACCAGCGAAGCTTATGCGATACTTGCGGCCGTTAAACACAATAAACAATAAAAGCTACAGAAGACAATAAATTGTACGCACAAGGAGGACCAGGACGTATACGGCTGAAGGGGGCCGTTATTTTGGTCGCGAAGAGAAGCGCCGGAGCGGCCAACAGGCTGATGATCGCAGTCTCGTCGTCGTCTTTTTTTCCTCCAGCTTTGGGGCAGTCAGCATGTTCACCCATCTTTTTTCTTCCAAGGCATGCGTAACATTCCTCCCCTCGCAGACGAAGCCCGCCGGGCGAGGTAACCGATTCACCTTGGTGTGTACAACTTTAGTCGAGCGACATGGACTACTTGGGTTTTTAGGGGCTCTTCTACCACTTCTCGTGAGGCGAGCTATTGTGTATGTGACTTCCGTGACTTTGTCGAGAACGACCAAACGGTTCGTCGTACGTGGCCAAGAACTTTCGGCATAACCCGCGTCTTCGTACCGGAGTCCACAGCCACACTAAGTCGCCTGGGTGGTAAGTTACAGGCCGGTGGCGGACGTCATAGCGTACCTTCGATTTTTCCTGTGATGCCAAAGTGCGTAGACGAGCAATACGACGCGCTTCTTCTGCAAGGCAGAGGATTTCGGTGACTGAGAGGTTCTCGTGCGCCGAGAATGGCAAAACTGTGTCGAGTGTGTACCG
Source organism: Rhipicephalus annulatus (assembly GCA_013436015.1). Taxonomy (NCBI): domain Eukaryota; kingdom Metazoa; phylum Arthropoda; class Arachnida; order Ixodida; family Ixodidae; genus Rhipicephalus; species Rhipicephalus annulatus. The sequence continues at coordinate 10,844 of WOVY01010356.1, read as the reverse complement.
TGGCGGTCGTGCGTACATCAAGAAAAAGGGGCTATAGCCTGTTGTCTCGTTCTTAGCGGTATTGAACGCGTACGTTATAAATGGTAGCACGTCATCCCAGTTCTTGTGGTCGGATGCCACATACATAGAGAGCATGTTTACAATTGTTTGGTTGGCACGCTCCGTGAGCCCATTTGTTGCGGATGGTATGGCGACGAGTGACGAAGGCGGGACTCACTCAATCGAAGCAGCTCTTCTACTATGTCTGCCGTAAATTGTCGCCCACGATCACTGATGATCACCTGAGGTGGGCCATGTCGGAGGAACGTGCTGCAGCAGGAACACAGAGACGTCGCTGGCAGTTGCGGTTGGTATGGCCGCCGTCTCTCGCAGTAGCGCGTGAGGTAATCGACACATACAATTATCCAGCGATTTCCCTTAGCCGACTTTGGAAAAGGGCCCATGAGGTCAATGCCCACCTGTTGAAAGGTGTGCTTGGAGGAGGGTGGCAGCTGTAGAAACCAGCCGGAGCAGTAGACGGGTGTGTGTGGCGTTGACACTGTGTGCGCTGGCCACATACGCCTCGACTGACTGTCGCATTCCTGGCCATAAAAGCGTTCCTTAGCACGGTAAAGCGTCCGCGCAGAACCTAAATGTCCGGACGTAGGATCATCGTGCATCACACCTAAAATCGCTGTCCGAAGGGTTTCTGGCACTACCAGTGAGGAAACGTGCACCAGTGCTGGAAAGTTCTTCTTATATAGGAGTCCGTTGCGTACACAGAAATGGCATGCCGTAGGAGCTGTGCAAAGCGATGATAGCCTGGTGTCCTTTCGCTGTTCATCTTTGAAAGTACTGAGGTCGGGAAACTTCGGTGACACAGAAGCTACGAGGTGATCGAGGTCATCGGCGTCACACTCTGTAGTGCTCAGTGGCATGCGCGAAAGGCAATCTTGCGTCGGCGTGTCGTCGACCACTTTTGTACGAGACTATGAAGTTATACTCTTGGAGCCGAAGTGCCCAGCGCGCTAGACGGCCGCAAGGATCCCGAAGGTTGACGAGCCAACACAATGAGTGGTGGTCGGTGACAACTGTAAAAGGGCGTCCGTATAAGTAAGACCGAAACCGCTGAATCGCAAATACTACCGCGAGGCATTCTTGTTCTGTTACAGTGTAATTCTGTTCGGGCCTACTCAAGGAGCGACTTGCGTATGCAATCACGTGCTCGCGGTTACCATAGCGTTGAACTAGGACGGCACCAATTCCTACGCCGCTGGCATCTGTGTGCAGTTCGGTTGGAGCTGATGGGTTGAAGTGTTGAAGAACAGGCCGCGACGTCAGGAGGAACTTTCAGTTGACGAAAAGAGGAGTCGCACTCCTGAGTCCACTCGAAGGGAGTATTCTTCCGTAGCAAACATGTCAGCGGATACGCGACATCGGCAAATTTGGGTATAAAGCGGCGAAAATAGGAGCAAAGCCCCAAAAAACTGCGGAGCTCCTTCACAGAGCGCGGCACATTGAATGCTTCAACGGCTGCTGTCTTTTGGGGATCTGGACGGATGCCCTCCTGATCGACTAGGTGCCCGAGAACAAGGGTTTGTCGGTCTCCGAAGTGGCATTTCTTTGAGTTAAGAACAAGGCCAGCGTTTCTTATGCAAGTCAGTACAGTATCAAGACGTGAATTGTGTTCGCTGAAGGTGCGGCCAAAGATGACGACGTCGTCGAGATAGCACATGCAAATGCTCCACTTCAAGCCACGAAGAACAGTGTCCATAAATCGCTCGAAGGTCGCCGGCGCGTTGCACAGTCCAAATGGCATCACGTTGAATTCAAAAAGGCCGTCAGGTGTTACAAAGGCTGTCTTTTCTTTATGTTCAGGATGCATGGGAATTTGCCAGTAGCCCGATCTTAAGTCTACAGAGGAAAAGTAAGAGGCCGAATGCAGACAGTCTATGGCATCATCAATACGTGGAAGTGGGTACACGTCTTTTTTTGTTACAGCATTCAATCGGCGATAATCGACGCAAAATCTCCAGGATCCGTCTTTCTTTTTAACGAGAATTACTGGAGCTGCCCATGGACTTACTGACTCTTGAATGATACCGTTTTCAATCATTTCGTTCACCTGCTCATTAATATCCGCCGCTCGGATGGCGAAACACGGTATGGCTTTTGTCTAATCGGATTGGCCAAACCCGTGTTGATAGTGTGGCATGTTCGAGAAGCAGGGATTAGGGGCGCTTTGTCTTTCTCCGCAAAGTCGAATGCAGAAACGTGCTTCGAAAGTACATTGACCAATGTTTCGGCGTTCACTTGTGCTCAGCGACTTATTCACCATTGGCAGAAGAGCCGTTTCGAAACTGTGACTACGATGCTCTTCCGGCGCATCTCTAAGCTCGGTCACCAGCAAGGCCTCGTGTTGTCCACTCACGACGGCTAACTTTAGACCATCTGGTAACATCACGGGTTCTGTAGAGCAATTGACAGTCCATAAACCAGCGCGTCCACGTCTGATCGACACCACACAATGTGGGGATCAACACATTCTTTTTCATGCAGTTGGTGTACACTGGTTCTACGTTGGCATCAAAGCTGGCGGAATAGCTGTCGCTGCAACCAACAGGTACACGAACGGTTGATAACGGTGGTATGATAGTGTCGCCACAGACACACAATGCCGTCTCACCATCCACAGGGTTTTCCAAGAGTGCTGGCGGAACGTGATCACTCAAGACTATTGTTCCTGTGCGGCAGTCGACAGTCGCACCACACTCCCTCAAAAAGTCCATACCCAAAATGACATCATGTGTCGCCTGCGGAATAATCACGAACTCCGTTGGGATAACACGGCCTCCGAGAAATACGTTGGCTTGACACACACCAACAGGATGCAGTGCCTCCCCACTCACTCCGCAAAACTTCGCAGCTTGATTCCACTAAATAATACCTTCCGCCCCAAGGTATCTTTAAAACACGCACTCATGACCGAAATGGTTGCCCCCGTATCCACCAAAGCCATCACAGGCACACCGTCAACAAAAACACGTACTTTGTTCTTGAGCATCAACACAGGAGGTATTTCTGATGTTAGCACGTCTCCGGCGACCTCACCTCCATCGGCCGCGCTTGCTAGTTTTCCTGTGGCAGAGGAGACGTGTTGCGGCGCCGTGGTGAAGGAGAACGGGGAACACGAGGCGGTGGAGGCGTCAAGCTCCTGTCAGATGTAGGGGAGTGGTTCCGGAAGCTGCGTGTCCAGTAGTCGTCGCGAGGCAGCAGGTGTGTTGCATTAGGGTCATCGTACGGTCGATCAGACGATCGTGTGAAGTGTTGTGGTGGGCCATAGCACGTTGCTCGCGGGTCATCTCGAAGTCGTTCGGAAGGGCCGTGCAAAGTTTGGTGGGTAGCCATACCGTGGGGCTACACGTCGACGGTTGCAAAATCGCGAAATATGTCCTGGTACACCACAGGAGTAGCAAACTGGGAGAGGCCGAAACTCTCTTTGTTCGTCGATGAATCGAACATCGTCTTCTCTGGCGGAGTGGGTCGGTTCGTTCCGTATATCATAGGGATAAACTGGGCGTCGTGAAGAAGGCGGACGCTGGGGGCGTCGGTCATGGCGAGGAGCTGGCAACCGTGGTGCTCTTCTTGGCTGTGGGGGTGCGCTATACTCAACAGCTGCTGCACTAACCATCGATTGCCAAGGGGTCGTAGAAGGCGGCGGCGCAGTCACAGCCTCACGTGGCACATATACCGAATGTTGGTCGTTTACAGAATGGTGATCAACTGCTGAATGCGTCTGTTCTCTACAGCGAAAAAGTTCTTCGCGAACAATCTCTCGAATCGTCGAGGACAGGTCTGGGCAGGTGCTCGTGTCGATGCTGGCAACCGTTGTAACATTTGTGAGCCGGCCGAACTTTGGAGCAATCCTGCGCATTTTCAGCTGTTCGAAAGTTCGGCAATGCCGAATCACGTCGGACACCGAGCTCAGGTGCTCTTTTCCGATTAGAAAATTATATACATCTTCGGCTATGCCTTTCAGCAAATGCCCTACTTTGTCGTCTTCTGACATCTGATCATTGACCACCTTGCAGAGCTTCAGCACATCCTCTATATACGTGGTACATGTCTCACCTGGAAGCTGCGCGCGTTGAGACAATGTCTGCTCTGCCCGCTTCCTTTTGACGCTCGAGTCGCCGAAACACGCTTTCAGCTCTGCAACAAAAACGTCCCACGTCGTCAGTGTGTCCTCGTGGTTTTCATACCACACGAGCGCAGTATCCGTAGGCAGAAGACCGCATTGCTTAGCTGAGCGGCGGCATCCCAGCCGTTGGACTTGCTGACTCGCTTGTACTGGACGAGCCACGCGTCGACATCCTCTCCCGATTTTCCTCCAAAGGTTGGCGGGACTCGGTAGTAGGGCACGGAACCCATTGGAGTTGGCCTTGAAGCGTTAGATGGGTGATCTTGGGCCATTACGATCGGTGCAGGCGGGAGTCCGGCAAGGCGGCGGCTGCGGCGTAGTCCAGGTAGTGAAGCTCCCGTCGTTGGGCTTGTCTTACCCAGCACGCTTCCACCAATCTGTTACGCACAAGGAGGACCAGGACGTATACGGCTGAAGGGGGCCGTTTATTTTGGTCGCGAAGAGAAGCGCCGGAGCGGCCAACAGGCTGATGATCGCAGTCTCGTCGTCTTCTTTTCTTCCTCCAGCTCTTGGGGCAGTCAGCATGTTCACCCATCTTCTTTTTCTTCCAAGGCATGCGTAACACGGGGATAGTTATACTCCATACAAACATTTATTATGTGCAGCATAATATTTAAAATGTGCAGCACATTGAAACTTGCAAATGAAATTGATTTATTATATTTTCGCCATTCTCCGAGTGTCATTAAGGCATTACAACACTGTCAACACTGCACATAATTGTTAATAACCACATATTTACAGATATCAGTTGCAATAAAGAACTATGCCACATGAGAGCATCAGTCACACGCATTGTACACTGAAATCCGGAACTCAACAGCAACACTATTAGTTATGCTAGAAGGAGCATTGTTCAAGCAAAGTGCTGGAACCATAAACAAACGAACTTCCAGTTGAAGGTTTAGTGTTTTCTAAAAACATCTTAGAAAAGGCAGAAAGAATTAAGAACGGACAAAACAAGGAATGCGAAAGGAAACTCGAGAAGACCTCTTTCGAATCGCTGTTTGGCCATGCTGGCGTTTTTCAAAATGCTCTGCAGAAGGAAGTATCGTAGATGGCACACGGCGCCAAATTCTCTTGGGTGGTTTGTGGCTTCCGCAATAAGCTCCAGTTTTTCAAATGGCGCTGCAAAAGAAAAGTGGAAAAAAAACGAGAAAAATAAACACTACTCGTTCAATTGGCATGAGGAAATACATTTTAAAAATGGCGCCCATTGTGCAGTATACAATACTCCTCACAATGAAAATATCTGTGCTGGAATTCAATATAGCAGTATAACATTGTTGTCACGCTGAAGCAGGCCATCATTCAAACAAATCATGGGATGCGGGTAGCAAAGCAACCAGCTCGCTTTCAAGAAGGTAGGAATCAGTTTCGCCCTCAGCAGAAATGTAGAAATGGTGGGTGCATATCTTGCCGTGGACTGCCAAGGTCACAGCAGAAATTTTTTTCCCCATTGTCAACACGTCTCAGCTCATTTACGAAAAAACAAAAGTAACAAGATACCCGTGTCCTGGATAGTATCGCGATACATGCGATACACCGTAAAAGTATTTCACTTCTGAGATACAAATACATTTTTTAAAAGTGCCTCGATACAGCAATACAGGCATTCAGAAGTATCTCTTAAATACTATTGCGATACTACCCAGCCCTGTGTGTGCCCCACTTGTAGAAAACAAATATCAAATATTGACATGTTGATTAGCGCATGTGTGAAGTAGTTGAAGCATTTTCATTAGATCTAACAACAAGTGCATAAGTATTTCATGTAACACTCGTCTAGATGAAGAACATAAGGTCTTAGAGAAGACATGAATCATTCTGTGTTGTAACACATGTGTACATGTGCATAGTTCTGATGAGTCAATATTTTCTATATATATGTTCTTTCCTTTTCCAAATAAATTTCAGTTGTGAAATCTGCGCTGTTACGCTCTCTGACTGCTTCTAACCCGTTACTTTGTAAACTATTCTATGGTGAACACTCACCAATTTGCCTAAATCATGATTCTGCATCTTTATTTACCTATGGAATCGGGGAAGCAGTTGCGGTTTGACAGATTCCTTTTTTCCACCCCATATTCAAACATCAGCGCTTCAAACGCTACCGCAGCTTTATTGCAGGTGTCTGAGTACTTTCATTGTGCTCCACGTGTCAGAACCCAGAGAAATAAAACACCAACAAGCAAGTGTGCATTGTGTAAAAAAAAAAGAGAGTGAAAGAAAGGATAAAGTAAATTTTGCTGTACAGTTTCGTTGTTGCGACATTGTTGTTAGTCGTTGTCAAGACAAGGTCGCATAAAATACGTAAGTACTCCTTTTTGCTGAGAAGTATATTTTACACATTTACAAATGAGACGGGGATGCAAATCATTAGTAAATACAGCAGTCTAGATCAAGGTAATCTAATCCAATCCTAAATGGCCTGCAGGCTATAGCCATTATAATGAACTGGAATGTGCTCCAGTAAGCCAACTGGCCGGGCTGTTGCATCCTTGTTTTATACGAATGCCGCGAGATAGCGCCACCTTTACGTTTCCTAGCAGCATTGGCTGCACTATTGGACTATCGCAGGCTCCTTCAAACTTGCAGCTGCAGTTGATTTTATTTGTGTGGTTGTGTTCTGGTTGTTCCAAAAACCAAACAGCCAACTTCCTCAGTGTCTGGGTCACAAGTTTTGTTTTGACCAGATACACACATTTTTTTCATATTTACCACATACACTCACAACATTATGAGTGTGTGTGTGTAAAATGTGTTCATTTGTTTTATATGAGTGCCTCTTATTTTATTTTTTTACTGCTAAAGTGTTCTTTCCACCGCACATTTTCCTAGAAGACATTATGGTCATGGAGTTTGCTTTTAATCTATGTGAAAAACCTGGAAAAATCACTAAATTTGAAAAAAAATTAAATTGATAAACACCCTGTTGTGGCTTTGCTAGCAAGTATGTTAGGAAACAGACACGTGTGCAGTATGGAAGTGTGCAATGTCACAGTCATGTATTGTCAAGAAACGTCACATACCTACGCTTGAAATACTTTTCTGACCTTCCAAGTTTAAACAGATGTGTCAATGACACATCACTTCTTTCCTAGGATGAAATGCTTTCAAGAGTCCTATCAGGACCCCTGCCTGTGATCTTTTTCAGGTATTTAATATGAACTGACATGCCCTAATGCTTGCATACTTACACAACAATCTGTCAAATTTTCCATACACTCTTAACAGCCTGTAAATTCACTCCTAACAACACCCCCCTCCACTCTTCCAGTATAGGCCAAAAGGGTGATTATTTACAATACCATGCTTGTGGAACATTACTATCTATGAATCTTACAATTGTTTGGTGAAAAAAATTAGGGGACCCTCAAGGTTTGAGTAGAACACAACAGTGATATCCTATCCCTAGTGCATACTCCAACCATCTAGTGCATACTTTTTGCAGGGTAACATTACTTGAAAAGCTTATACTGCAGATTATTACTACGTAATCAATGTTTAAAGTGGCTTGTGGTAGTAAGGGTTTCGCATATAGTTGCGGTCTGCGTAATAGATTTCTAAATGGTGGCTAAGCGAGCTTCTTGATACGTACACATAGTTACTTCGAAGAGCGCAAAGATGGGACACAGGATAGACCACGCAATACAGGTACTGTGTAGTATGCTTTAAATCATGAGCAACTATGCGCATGAAATGTTTTAAACTTGATATGCACCCAGTACATGGTCCTAAGAAAATACTCCAGTAGCATTTGTGCCTTTTGTTTTTTGTGGCTGCTTTAAGCAATGAAGTCATTATGATAATCACACGTTCTGACGGCCAGTGGCAATGCACATTTGTATCATGAAATACTGCGATATTACATATTGTATTGTGAAGCGTGTATACTAGACGCGTGTATTTGTAAAGCATGAAAATTATTTTTGAGCAGGCACGTGGCTTTGTGGTAGAATGCCTGCTTGCCACACAAGCAGCTTGGCTTCTATTCTCACTCAGACCTAGAAGGTTTTATTTGTTATTCTTTTTATTTCCATGTTTTTATATAATAGACCAGATGTAAAGTGAACATGGAGAATTTTATGCACCAAAAAAATGACAACACTGCAGCTGTACAGGTGGAATCACAGTTGTCCAGAGCAGTAAAGCTGAAAGCTCTTGTTAGCGACGGCTTCTATGTCACCTAAGCTACATGCTTCTATTCACGCTTAAATTATCGCACAAAGGCCTACCACGCCGTATGCCATGTTAGATATTCATACGGCGTCGGCATTAACATATTTCTGCAGAAAACAGCAACTGGAGCGGTCGGCTGGGTGTTTTAGACAAGTGTGATTCGATCTCTACAAATATTAAGTGATTTAACACTCCAAATTTAATTTTGTTGTGTTCGATTCAACAGTCATGATTTGTAAAACTGTATATGTTTTAAAAGTTTACTAATGTTTTAAAATGTTAAGTACACCAAAATAAAAGAAAACTTGTGCAACAGTATGATACACAGCATCCGCCCTGGCACATTAAAAGAAAAAAGACTTGAGAAGTTGTGTAGCGCAGCTGGCTACTCAGCTCCAGGAATGTGCTTGTACCAATGAATACTTACCCTTTCTTAACGGTTCTGTGGATTTCGAGGGCCTGATTATTTCCTACGGCCAATCAATTTTTTTAATGTACATTTCTTTTATGTCACTGGAAAGCTCGTAATTCAGAATGTCTAATTACGCATTGGCAACACAAAAAAGGTAATGAAACAGTTTTCACCAACCGTTGTTGCTGATGGAGTCTTATATGCAACACATGTTGAAAACAGTGGCCTACAGCTGTTCACTGCATTGGTACCAAATTCTGCCATGACAGAGTGCATGAGCGAAGTGCTGGAGGGATGGTGTGTGCATGCACCGTGGTTCAATACAGGTTTTTGTTGCTGTGGAGGAAGCTCCACTGCTGAGCATCAATTTCTTAACCTTTTGATGGTTAATAGGATGAATGCATCCCACTTTTTCCTCAGTAAAACTTTCTCTTCCACTTTACGTTGCCATCAGCACAATGCCTTCCAGTTGTGGTGTACCAGAAACATTAAGGAAACTGAGAAACTATATATTGCACACTTACAATGCATGGTATCAGTGATACGTTGAGTTTAAAATCTTTTATTCTGTTAATGTTTTTTTTAAGCCGGTGTCATATTGCGTACCAGGTAGCTAAAGTTTCAAATTTATGGTATTCTTCTGTTCAGATTTTTTAAAGAATTTTATCATGCATTTATAGATTTTCTTTCTAAATTGCAAAAATTATATCTGCCTAAAATCATTGTGGAAGTGCACTCGAATGAAAAATGAAGCAGTTGCTTGCATAGCCTAACAACATAGCATACATGCATAAATGTTTTTTCATGTTTGATGGATGCCACAAAACAGCACATTCTTTGATATTTTTTATCATTATAAGGAGAGACAATGAGACCAAAAGCTGTGACTAAGACACTGTTGCTAAAATTTCGTGCCAAAGGAAAAATATGGCAAAATTGCTGCCTTCATACAGCCAGGAAGCCAAAGAGAACACGAATTTTCAAGATCATCAAATCATCCAAGATATATGAGAAAAGCAAATATGTCACACCTGAATAGAGTTCACGAATATAATGCAGCATTTGTTAACACACTTACAGCATTCAGTGCATTGACACCACGTCAAAGTGGCTTGCCATGATTCATTACCACAATTTTAATTATTTGCGAAAATGCAGGCTTAACTGAGATGTTCGCCCTTATTCATTGCAGATACAAGACAAGACATGCATAGACACAGCTTCGTTAAATGTGAATGAAAAGCAATATTCTCCTTTTTTTTATTTTCATATGAATGAGTGCACTCACCTATGCCTGCTGTTTTCTCCTTGTTTTCGACGAGTTTCAATATTATCGCCACCTACCGACAAGACAGACACAAGCTGAAAGGGTACGTGTGTGTATGTGAAGACCTTGGGACAGAGCCGCTAGACTCAATGCCACAGGCAGAGGCGCAGAATTGCGTAGAAAATCTGAAATTAAGGTTCACTGCAATTTTTCTCCCACTGTTTTAGAAGTGTTCCTGTGTACTGCTTCCATTGGGCCTTTTTGGGCAAGAAGTTTGGCAGCAGAATTACAGCTTAGTGCCCTTATAAGACAATGTGACATGTGTTGCCCCACTTATTCAAAGATGCTTCATGGGTCGATGAGCCACATGCGTCCCACTTTTTTCTCATAAACTGATGGCCATATTTTAGTGAAGATTGTGTCACACTATTTTTAGGCATGAAGTTCTGCAAATTTTTGTTATTATGTGAAAAATATCAATGAATTCACGAAGGGTAAGTTAAATTGCATAATAAGCAAAATTGAAAGTGAGAATGCAATATATATACTATATATTTTAAGCCAGGTTAACGATTGTCTGAGCTGCAGCAGGCAACGTGCAGAAATTCTCCAGAACTCGATACTAAGCTTTTGCCATGAAGCGGTGTAATGGCACAGCTGCTGTGATTTTCAAACACCATTTCAAAATGCATATACAACTCAAATTACTCAAGGGAAAGGGAGCTTGACTTTATCATACTCCTGCATGTTTCCAGATAAAGAAAGATCTATTTACGCTTCCTGGCCAGTTAATTGCTGTACCC